>LQNS02277717.1:2284709-2299004 GCA_001587735.2 Parhyale hawaiensis | reverse complement strand
GTGACATGTTCTCTTCACTCGAAAACACGTTGATCAACTATGCCGACGATTCCACTTTGATGGCAGTGATACCTGCTCCTCGCCTGCGTGATGCTATCGCTCAGTCTCTGAATAGGGATTTGGCACGCAATAGTGCATGGTGCTCGGCCTGGAGTATGAAGCTGAATGCCAGTAAGACCAAGTCGATGACTATCAGTCGGTCTCGGACACTTGTACAGCAGCATCCCCAACTGGAGATTGATGACACTTTACTTCAGGAGTCTAGCTCCTTGGAGATTCTTGGTGTTGTCTTTGATGAGAGCCGCATATTAGGAGGTTTGTGTCACGTGCTTCCACTAAGATTGTGCTACTGCGTAAGGTGAATTCCGTGTTTGGTGATAGTCGGGTTGCCTGCAGATGTTTTTATGCGTTTTTGCTGCCTGTTTTGGAGTATTGCTCACCAGTCTGGGCTTCTGCTGTTGACACCCACTTGCGTCTGTTGGATCGACTTGTTAGTACAGCCAGCAGGCTGTGCGCTGATAATGATCTAGTGAACCTGTCCCACAGGAGAAGAGTAGCAGAGCTATGCATGTTTTATAAGGTGTACATTAATGTAATGAGAGGCATTGGTTGTATTCTTCTCTCCCTGCCATCAAGGTTTTTGGGAGAGAGACTCGTGCTGCGTGCGGAGCGCACTCTTTCACCTTGGATGCTGTCAGATGTCGAACTAATCAGTTCTGTCGGTGTTTCGTGCCCTGGTCAGCTAAGGTTTGGAATTTGTTGCCGGCATCGGCATTTGGTCGTATTGGCTTGCAGGCATTTAAATCAGCTGTGAATGGTTTTTTGCTGGAATTCCTTTAGCAGCGTTTTGGCCTTCCCGGTGTTGCAAGATGCTTCATTTGGGTGGTATTACCCATCCGTGGGAGCTCAGGCGTGAAGTTTTAATAATAATAAGAACAGCGCACATCATTCGCAAAGTGCTCTGAGCCTTAGGTCGCGGGATGTGACCCGGCGCCAGAGCGTAGAGCCCAACAACGCTCAACCGATCCAATTAGTGGGTCGTGAAATCCCCTCGATAATAATAACTGGTATTCAATAATGGTTGGGAGTACTATAAATACATGACCCCCGGCTCGTTTACTATGATCGTAGAATTAAGGCGCTATTTATGAATAAATGAGCCGATCTGGCTGCGGTGACATGATGCGGCGGCTTCAGCCCCCGCTGCTTTGGGAAGAGGCTTGAGCACAAGACCCAAGACCATTATTAAGCTGCCTCGCCACCCGGCCTCCTTTCACGCTCTCCCATCCGATTTGCCAGCAATGGAGCAAACGGCTCCCAATGTCCCTGCGGCCGTCCCCTGTAATCCTCAGATCTCATCCCCCAGTGGGATGAAAGTCAGAGATCCTAAGGGAAATGAGGGCAAAATTATCACCAGTACGCTTCTCCCGGACGAGGAAGAAATAACTCCAACTCCATATGTATCAGTGCAGATGTCACATCTGGGTCGTCCACCTCTCCTACCATCCATATTCTCAACCATCCTATCGATGAACTGCAATATGTCAGAAGGCACAGACGGGCAAAAACCTACCAACAGCAGCCAAATAGACCTTGACTCATCCAATACTGAACGCGAAAGCCCTGCAAGCGTCTCCAAGGAAAAATTACAGTCTCAGATACCTGTAGCAAAGAGGCATGGTCAAATCTCAAGAACCTTAAGCATACTAACACATGAAGGGAATCGCAGCACCCGAAAGTCAGGTTCTAGGAACATTCCTCCAAAGAAGAATTCTTGTTAGCCACCACAAACCAGAATAACAAGAAGCCAGGCTAACTTGGCGGGGAACGACCTGTTGTCCGCCAGACAGCTGCGGACGTAAAACAATCTAACTACTGTCAAGCTGAAATACAAAACATTTCCCCTGCTCAACATCAGACAGACGCTCTAGCCGCAAAAAATACTCGTGCTGATCTTACACCCCCAATCTTTTCCCAGCAATCGGACACTTCAAACGTACCACTGACTCAGAGAATCAATGCAAACACTGGGGCCAAATTCTTATTTGGCAACGTTCAGAGCATAACAAACAAGATGAATGAACTGCAAGCTATAGCAGCCACTCTTGAGTATGATGTTATCGCACTCAATGAAACATGGATCACATTTCAAACAAAAATCTGAAAGCAGAAGTTGCATTAAAAGGCTACAAACTGTTCAATATAATCCGACCTACAGAAACTGGCACAAGAGTGGGTTCAATTACATATATCAAGGAACACCTTAACCCCTCTGTAAAGGTTTTGCAGCAACTAAAGAATACGAATTTATCGCTACCCATGTTCGTCTCGGCATTCGACAGTCGTTAAATAGTATGCTTGCCTATTGTAGTCCTCGCAATTTCACCGAAACTGATGCAGCACTTTCCAATAAGATCGAAAATGCCCTGAATACTCCGAATTAAACAATTCTAATGGGAGACTTCAACCTCCCCCTAATCGATTGGAGTACCTTGTGCAGCCCAGCCCCAGGCAGCAAACTGCTCGAACTCCTCAATCACCATCACCTGACCCTGCACGTTAAAGAACCTACGAGATACGGTAATATTCTAGATCTTGTTCTCTCCACTCCTGATTGTGAAACTGTTAACCTAGCCATCCTAGACCGGCTTGGAGACCACAACCTGAATGAATTTACACTCAAAACTGGCAATGGATTCACCGCTAATGCCATCTTCCTACGGGGAGAAATAAACGTTTTTTTTCTTTCTTTCTTTCAAGCTGCCAGACTATCGAAGAGCAAATTTTCTGGGAATGGCAGCTGAATTAGGAACAACTGACTTCGAAACCCCGATGAGAAACGTCAGTGTTGAACTATGCTCCCACATTTTGAAGTCGAGTATCCTGAGAGCAGCCGAACGATACATCCCAAATAAACGAGTTAGTATCAGTAATGGTCCCCTCTGGATGAATCGGACAGTCAAATGCTCCATTGCAAGGCGACAGGTGCGTTACAAAGCTTGGAAGCGTAATCCAACAGAGGAGAACAGGTCCAGTCATATAAGGGCATGTCGGGATGTAAAGAAAATAGTCAGGACCACAAAAAGGCAACAAGAAGTTTCCGTAGCCGCTTTGGCAAAACGCAACCCAGAGGCATTCTATAAATATGTAAATGAAAGAAGAATAAAAAAGAAGCCATGGGTCTGCTCAAATGACCTGACGGTGCAATCACCAATGACCTAAGAGACAAAGCCACATTCCTGAACGACTATTTCACCTCTGTATTTACTATTGAAAATGTTATGAATATTCCTGAAACAGTACTGATGCAAGTTGCTCCCACAAAAACATGTGTTTTCACGGAGATCGAGATTCTTCAAGAACTGACCCACCAAAATGTGTACAAATCCACAGGCCCAGATAATCTCACTCCCCGTGTAGTATGAGAAATGGCTCCAGTCATCGTGAAGCCACTGCTCGAAATATTAAATGGGTCTCTGAGAACGGGAGAAGTTCCGCAGGATTGGAGACTGGCTAACATGATACCAATACATAAGAAGGGAGATAAGAAAAGCCCCAGCAACTATCGACCAATCAGTCTTACATCGGTCGTCAGTAAAACTATCGAACGTCTCCTGAAAAAGCGCATCACTGACCACCTGAGGATGCATCAGCTCATATATGACTCTCAACTTGGCTTCCGAAATGGAAGAAGCTGCTTAACAAACCTTCTGGACTTTTTCTCAAAAGTTACGGCTACTAAAGATGAAGAGAAGGGTGTAGAATATGTGTATCTAGACTTCCAAACGGCTTTTGATAAAGTCCCACATCAACGACTAATGGAAAAATTTGAAGCCCATGGCATCCAGGGTTACTATTTATGATGGATCGGGGCATAGCTTACGAGCCGGCAGCAGCGAGTAAAGCTTGAAGGAGAAATGAGCGACTACACACAGGTATCATCAGGGGTTCCACAACGTAGCGTGCTTGGTCCACTTCTGTTCTCAATTTACATCAATGATTTGGATCTTAACATCCGTAGTGAAATCAGTAAATTTGCGGATGATACAAAACTATGTCATCTAGCCACGAAGAGAGCCGAGCTTCAACAAGACATTGACCACCTCATGGAATGGAGCACAACGTGGCAGATGAGCTTCATTGTCGACAAATAGTCAGTAATGCACATAGGGCTCGTGAACCCTTCAACTCTATTGAAAATGAATGGGACGGAATTGGCGCCCGTCACCCAACAACGTGACTTGGGAATCACTATTACAAACTATCTACAGCACAGTCAGCAAGTTGACATAAGTGTGAAAATGGCAAGCAGAGTACTCGTATTCATCACCAGAAATTTTGGATACAAATCCCAGGACATCATCGTCCCCTTGTACAAGGCATTAGTGCGGTCGCACTTAGAATTTGCTGTTCAATCTCGGTCGCCACATCTGTGCAAAGATGTCGATAACATGGAAAGGGTCCAACGCAGAGCAATGAAATTGATACCTCAGCTGCGAAACAAGCCGTATGAATGTCGCCTAATAGAACTGGGTTTGATCTCTCTCGAGCAAAGACGACTCGATCAGGAGGCAACTAATAGAAACATTCAGTTATTTGAATGGCTTCAACGACGTACATATAAAGGGACTCTTTGAAAGAGAGCTCAGTGATCGCTTGAGAAACAACGGTCAAAAACTCAAGCAAAGTTAGCACTTAGCAGTTCTTTCCGTATTTCATAATCAGCATTTAGAACAGACTCCCTTCCGACGTTGTTAGTGCGGAATCAGTCAATGCGTCTAAAAATCGTCTTGACATACATTGGAAGAAACATCACCCACAGCTAAGGATTCCTCCTCCAGGAGTCGCACACTCTTAACGGCTAAAGCCTCCAAGGCTTCCCTATTCCGTCTTCTTCTCTCTTCTGCTCCAACTACACTGCCCGACATCTTTAACTCCACATATCAGAGGCTATTGATCGTGATTGCGTGCATTCATGATCGTCACTTCTACTGAAATTCTTCTCCCTCCTCTTTTTTTCTTCTCTTTTTCCCAGTCTTTTATATTCTACTAACATAATGGCAATAGCTCATAGAGGGTCGGGGCGTAAGTTTCCGCGTCTCTTTGAGAATGGGCCTGTTGGTTCGTCTACTGCCGTCTATCTAATCCAATCTAATCTACTCATATTTCTAATTATAAAGAATTACGCATCATATAAACGCACTTGGCTTGTTGTTATATCTTTTTTCTGTAGACAAGCTGTTACTACCAGTCATTAACCCTTACAGGAGCCTGTGAGCGAAGAAGCGGCTCAGTACGTCTACCTGAACGCAGACAAAAGTCTGTACTTCAGCTCTGGAGCAGACAACGTTGTACAGGCCTCCGTGGTCTGCCAGGTGTCTGCTACAGGGATGCAGCTGTAGACCCTGCAGTGTCGTAGCTCTCCAATCAGCCCAACTGCTTCACTTCAATTACCATTTGCACATCGGCAATCAATATTGTGCCGCTGATATAGTTCACTATCCCTTTACCTGCTCAGTGATATGTAGCTAATAAAGTGGTGTTATCCTACATCGTTTGCTTTTCTATCGTACGTGAGCAAAAACTTATTATGCTCGACCATGGTTACTCTTTAAAACATTACATATATTGTCAACAGTGAAGAAATCTCTTTGTATAAGGGGCCCACTGTCTGACGGTGGGCAACAGACACGCAATAGAGCTGGGCGCTCGCGGCCATTTTGCGGCCCCGCCGCCAGAGTACAAAGGTCGGAGGTAACTGCGGCTTCCGGGCTAGAGGGAGCCCGCGAGCGCTTATCTCTCTAGTGGAATAAAATGTGCGGAGAAAGTACTTGCTACTATTTATATTTAACTAATTTTCATCTTAAAGTAAAATTTGTCAATAGAAGCCGGTGGGGCCATTGGAGTGGCAAGTCGAATGTTTCTAAGAGTTTTAGGGAAGAGACTTCGTGTTGCTTTGAAAAAACAGGGAAACCCTCTAATTTATCAGGGTTACGTTGTCACACATTTATCAAACTGCCACATTGAAAGATCAACATGCAAGTTTGTCATCAACATTTGAAATGGTAGTTCTCAGAACTGTGATATCAACCTTTCTTTTTAATGCAATAACAGGTATCAACAAAGATAAATCGAACGAATTACCTGCATAGAATGAACATATTGCTGCCGATGTTATTGATTCGCTCGTCAAAATCGAGTGAAGCTAAATCCACAACTTTTGACTTGTCTGAAATTGAAGACGGAAACTTCGGCTTCACCCTTCTGCATCGTTAGCTGTAACCTTAAATCTTTGACCTTTGTAGCCGCTCCTTTACGCTTCAGATGTATGCAAACGCCAATTTACGGAGTTTCGTGTTAATTTATATATAAGATTTAGTGTTAGAAAATCTGCGCGTGATCGATTTAAGGTTAGGGCCGGAAAGTGGTCCAGCGGCTCGAAGACAGAGCTCCCGTCTGAAATTCTGTGTAATTGTAGTCCTTTGGGTACTTGAAACTTAAAAAAAGGTCACCTCGCGTGTTGTGAATTTGCAGACGACACTATACCTCCGCCACCGGGCCTTTTCGAGCAGTGATAGAAACGAATTTCAATGAAGCCTCCACGGCTTTGGAGAATGGACACCGACCTGCCAGATAAGCTTCAATGTCGACCAATGATTGGTGATGAAAATCGGACTATTAAATATCAAGGCCCGACTGAAGATGATGGCACTAAGCTTGCATTGACTACTCAACACCGCCGTTACTTCCCCTAAAAAAAATAAATTATCGCAGATCACTTATAAAACAAGAAGAAAGTTAAAAAGGTGCAAAAATGGCAGGCGTATCCCCTCGGTTAATTACCCCACATTTCCATTACATATCTGGGGATATAATCCTTCCTTCACCCACAACACCAGGTCAGTTTCACTTTACGGAACTATTCATATGCTAGCTACTGCATCTACCTAGAGATATTGATAGCATGGAAAGGTTCCACTGTCCTACAATTGCCTGCTGCATGCGCTGTGCTACAATTCCCCACAGCGTGCAATATCAGAAGTTCCTACCGCACGCTCTACTGTTGCTACAGGTGGAGAAAATCCCATTATACCATAATCTGCTTGTTTCTCCCTATGTCCGTTCCTTCCTTGGTTAGCAAGACCAAGGAGCTTCAATAAAAGGAGGTAGCAACGGCTGCAGAGATCAGCAGCTAAATCCTTCGGCAACGTTGAAGTTTGGCGGATTCACTGATTGGTTGCACCGTAGGTCGAGAACCTGTGATTGGTGGGAAAAAATATCTGGCAGCCAATGACTGGTGCAATGAATGGGAAGCGCGCAGCTAACGAAAAAACAATAGTAATAAAAATAAATAAACTGGACAGTACAGTGAAATGTGGCTGTGTTCCCTCCTTCAATTGAACTTTGAGTTCAACAATTAATTACGTTTTCCAGTATTAGACAGGGGAAAATTAGGGTATCCTTACGGACGTGGGACAGAACAAAAGGAATCAAATTTATATTTTTTAAACTGTTACTTCTTACATTTTACAGGAAGATAAGCTGTCTGACTTGGAACATACATATTTTCATATTTCCTACGCATGATGCAGGGCGGAACTAACTGTAAGGAACACTGCTTTTATTGTGTGAAATTTCCTAAGATTTCAGCTAGTTTAGCATATCACATTATGTTCTATACAAAAAAAATAGTTTCGCAGCGCCATTGCGCAAGCGCATTCTCGGAAATCCATGTCTCTGTTACGCATATTATGATAACATTATTACGTATTATATAGTAAATGATGCAATTATGAGAAATATTATCATTATTAAATATTAGGGAAAACAATTATGGGGCAATGATAATAATAATAGTTATCACCATGCATCCAAAATTCAGTAACCTCCAATTCAAAAAGACCATAAGTTTAATTGATTATGAGCAAACACGCATGAATCAGAGGGGAATCTAGGGTATGATAAAAACCGATATGTGTCTGTCTGATTGTCTCTTTATTTGTCCGTTTTTGTCACGTTTTCAAAGAACAGAAAGGCAATGATTAGGCCACCTTGGAAACTGTGGTCATCCTGTTATGCTTTATTGAAAACTGATAGGTAGAAAATAGACTAGGTTGCAGATGAAAGCAAACGTATTTTAATGTTTGTGTAGATATATACTAACGGCTTCTCTTACAGCTGCCAAGGAGTCTGGATTCCGTTACTTTCTAAATACATTGAAACTATATTTATCTGAGTTTGCGACGTACAACTTGAGTAGTGATCAACGAAGCACAGGAGTAGGGTTTTCTTCACGGTGCAGTAGATGCCGCAGTTATTCTTTCAGATTGCTTCCTTCCTTTAACAGAGTTTTCACTTAAGTGCAAACATCTCGCTTTACTAAAGGTGTTTCATACCGTACCCAGGGTGGGCGGAGGGAATTTGTTTCAGTGAGTGATGCTTTACTGCTGGCTAATTCATATCTTATGACAATTCAAGCTGGCCGTTGTGGCGTATCCTTCAGAAGTTTATCTTTAATAGGCGACGAAAGTATGATCAACGAAGAAGGATCTTCTCAAATTCTTAGCAGTCATTATTCTTATAGCGCCGGCACTCTACGACATATAATAGGTAGAAAACTTGTCTGATAATCAGCCACGAAGAAAGTGAGAGAGGTGATAATATTTTCGTTGAAGATTTAAGTATATAGATTTGTATTTTTATATTTGTGTTTTTATATTAGTATTTATGTATTTGTCTGTTCACCCAATAAGTGGTCGAAGGGGTTGAGCAATCTTCATAATTTTTTTGCTGGGAGTTTGGTGGGTTGACTTAAATGTGACCCATGCCAAAAACTAGTCCTAGCTGGCCATAAAAAAATGACGGCGTTGAATTTTCCTCCACCGGGTCGAAATTGGCCTCCGCCGCGTCAGATCGTCTCACGCCGCGAGGCATCCCAATTTCCCCTATGTTATCATTGAGAGTTCTTCACGAGGCTACAAGCGTGGCGCTAGCCTTGTTGGGCACAGCATCCATATGAGAAATTAAGATTAGCTGACCATCAAACATGACTTCGTTGAATTTGTTGCCACCGCGGGTGATGGTCTTACGCCCCGAGGCGTTCTAGTTTATAATATTGCCACCCTAATTGTTTGAAGATCGGAAATTTTACAAGGGAGCTGAACTTATAAGTAAGTCAAAGTTGATTCTCGCAATGATTTGAAGAATAATGCTCAGTGCTGAATCGATATTAGACTAGTGCACCAATACTCCATGGACAAGTAGAAACGACGCCCAATTGTTTCGTTGATTGAGCATTCGGGGAAAGAGCATAGGATCGAATTTCCTACTGAGAACAGCAGGCCCATGATGACCCTCAAGGTTGGCCTGACTTAGAACCAAGGGAGAGAGTTTCGTGGGAAGAAGTGACGGTAATCATCGCCGCCAGATATGCGATCCCACGCGATATCTTCGTGAGATGATTAAATTATAGAAAAATTGCTATTGTATACCTTTCATTTCATTACGTTAAGACATTAATGCCTATAGGCAACAGTAGAGCTTGCACCGGCGTAAACGGAACTGGTGTCAGAGGTGGATCAAGGCGTGCGATGAAGTAGATTGAAAGGTGCAGTACATCGAACGGTGCTACGTAGTTGATGACATGGTGCCACGTAGTTGATGACATGGTGCCACGTAGTTGATGACATGGTGCCACGTAGTTGATGACATGGTGGCACTTAGCGGATGACATGGTGGCATACAGTGGATCAAATCGTGCTAAATGTAGTTGATGCAATGGTGCTGTACATTGAATTAAATAGCGATTTAGTGTCAATGCCCAAAATAATTGCTGAAGGAACGGTGCTAGATGGGTGGTAGACTACATTGAATGAGATATCATGTGAAAAGAGTCTGTAATGTAATATGAACTGAGTGTGACGTAAAATATAAGTTCTTATAATTGCTAGATATAGCTATATACGATTTGATCATCATGCATTTATATAACTGGAACATTGGCAGTAAGCAAAAGCCTGTAAGGCATTACTATTGCTCCTCATCTGTAGAAGAAGCAACCTTTTGTTTGTTTGTCTACCTATTTTTTGTTAGCACCATAACTAAAAAACCAATTGACGGATTTTCATGAAATTGACATGACTTGTTGGGAACTAGTTCTTGCCGTAGGCAAATGCCCATTTGGGATCGAAAAAGTGTACGGCTGCGGTCGACCACAGATCATCAATGCTATGGTATTATATTGATGGAATACCTGATAGACTACTGTAGCTGAGCTGCACCCCCACCCAAAGACCAGTGCTCTCACCGTGACTATGAATGAAATAATAGCTGACGCTATACATTCCAGAGTGCAAGACGTTCCCGGGTGTGGGCTCGATTCTTCAGTGTTTCAATAATCAGCGAAGTCAGCAAGCTTGGCACTGACTTCTCCTTAAATACTCGGTATACTCAATAAGCTGTCGCTTGCTTTGCCCCATTGCCTTCCCATAGACGCAGTAGCGTCTTTTCGTAGGTTCCTGATTCACCCTATCTTATTCCCAAAGAGCGTGACAGGAATAGCTGAAGCCTATGAGTTGTACTGTATTACGCAATCAAAAACGCTTCTCGAAGAATCACGAACACCTGTGGGAGTTCAATGCAATCATGTCACTGTTTACCGCGGGAAAAGCTCTTGCTTGTATGAAATTGGAGAATGTGGTAGATTTTGTAACAGACAAGTACCTGGGAAATACGTCACCTGCAGTGTTTTTATCTTTTATATAAAAAGATTTTTCCTTCATATGGTTTTCACCGATGGCAGAAGGAAGACGGCTTTACGGTTGGGGATCGAGGGAGTTGAGGCAATTTTTCGAGTGAAGAGAAATAATATCGCTTTGTTAGTAATGCGTTTAACTTTACAATGAAAATGTGTACAGAGTAAGAGCAGAGAACTATAAGCGTTACTCAGACGTCGATGAACTTCCTGATAAGTATTTGTGCTGATAACTAAGTATATGAATTAGATATTCTTGAACCGCGTAGTTTGGAATGGATTCGCGTTCTGGGCAGCGGAATTTATATCCTATAATATTTTTTAGCAAAGTTGGTAGATGAGAAAAAAAGGCAATCAACTAATCTTAATATAGCATTGATTGGGCTTGGAGGCCGATTTTAATTTTTATGAACCTATGGAGGACGTGCAAAGCAGCTCCGGCAACATGAACAGACTATAGTTGCTGTATGTACACTTTAGATTAGATCAGTTCAAATAGCAGCCAGTAGACGGTCAAGAGGCCCCTTCCCAGAGTGGGTGCAAATTCAGGCTCTGCTCGACTTGACGACTAAAGTATTTTCCAGCTTTAGTTGTGATGGAAAGAAACTATCTTTATTTAATTATAGTGCATGGATGGTAGCTGTGAAGAGATTAATAAGCTAATATTATTACAGACAGTGGAGTAAATTTATAATTTAAATTTTATCGAAGTATGAAGATGCGCTTCGCGGCTACTGCCTTCCTGAGCGCCCTGCTTCTGCTCCTGTCGTCTGCAGAGGGTGAGAGCCGTGGCCTGGACCTTACAGGTGGCATTAGCGGGCAGTCGTCCGGGGCTTCTCTTCCAAGGGCGGTCCCTCCTTATAAAACAGTAGGAAAAAGGGGCTTAAGAAATAGGGAAAAAGCACTTCAAACAGGAATATGTGTATATGTGATTGTATTGAACTGCTTTATGCTTCAAAAGATATGTTAATTCTTATGAATGTCATAAATTTCCTTGTGGTATTACTCTACCTTTTACAATTTCTATGTATGAAATACAGTATGATTTATTCTATGAAATCCGTCTTGCTTCATTGTGGATATAGTCATAGCCATGATTGCATCAATGGTAATGGAGGCCTTAATTCAATTTCCCACACGAACCCTGGGCGCCCATCCCGTCAGGAGATAGCAATTAAGTGCTTGTCATAGAACCAAAGACAAATGACACATTCAATTGGGTTGTAAATGTCGATCTAAGCCAAGCCCAATCGGCTTGACTTGTCCAGAATTGCGGAAAGGAACTTTGGCTTTGTAACTTTGAATTGTGTAAGATAGCTAAGAGATAAAATAGTCTTAGCTTACACCTTGAAAGGCTCTTACAGGCACATCACGGGCATAAGTCATTGAGTGCAGAAGTAAAACAGTTGAGGCTTAGCTTGTCCAAAACTCTTGTCAGAAGATTTGGCTGTGCCACTTTGCATCGTGTTGAGAGTGTTAGAAGCGACGCTGACTGATAACTCCAGTTTACTAGATAGATTGAGTTTCTGGAAGAAAAGGAATAAGTCAATATTCAAAATTGATTTCACCGCACCGCTCCCACCAGAGGTTTCGAGCAAGTCAAGATCCGAAGGCTTAATTTTAGCGGCCAATCGAAGTGCTTATATGGTCTCGCTTCTCTGTTGATGCCAAGTTCATCGGTGACTAGTTATATGATAAGTTTCGTCAGCTGAAAGTCAGTGGCGTAGTTGATAGTCAGCTTCATTTATGCTATATCAGACTTTGCAAGAAGTATTAAGAATATCTTCTGAGTTGTAAGTTTATTGCTTTATTTAGAACTAAAGCTCACTGAAATTGGTGACTCAGTGCAATGATAGTTCGTAGTTCGCTTGTTAATTTGGTGCCTAGTTACTTGCTTCGGAGTTCCCTTGCTTACAAGCGGCCCTATATTACTTTTTATGATATACATGCGGTTCTAAGATAATATTAGTCATAAAAAACAACAGCCGCGGTTCACTCAGCAATCGAATGAGATGAGCGTGTTCACTAAAATACTTTGCTTTGTCTGCTGAGATGGTAGGAGAAGAGTAAGAAGCTTTTCCAGTTCTATTTCAATTCGTTTTTCGAGGGAAATCCTAAACTATGCTGGTTATGCTTGCCAAGTTAACGGTTAGGACGGCTACTACATTTTACTAAACCTATTGGTGCACAAACTGCTCTCTTCTTAGCAGGGACAAAGCAACACGTTCGCACGATTTAATTGTGACCAAACATTCATCTGACGTGCGTATACACTCGCCCTCATGATTGTAAGCTTAGGCAGGCGAGCTGTGTGCTCAATGACGAATTTCGGTCTCGTCCCAACAGGTTGCGATTCGGACGAATACGAGTGTGACAGCGGCCAGTGTGTGCCTGGCGAGTGGGAGTGTGACGGGCTGCTCGGTTGCGACGACGGGTCCGACGAAGCCCACTGCGTCGGTAAGGAAATGTAGCTTTAAGCTCTGGCTGACACAATTGTATAGGCAGTGGAAGCGAGCGTGAAGTAATCCAACTGCACTCATTCACAGTGTGCTCGCAAAAGATAAGAAGTCATTAATTATTACGTGTGTGACGGAAATACGTCATGACTTCATGTTCTTTTCAAAAGCGTGTTGTAATTGTAGCCAAGCTGTACTGCCTTGATTTGAAAATTGGTAACCGTGTACTGACGAAGGTAATAAGCCACCATGTAAAAAAAAAACTTTTGCGTTCGTCGTCATTCGTCTATTAACGTCCAAGTTAATACACTAATTTGCTTACTTATTCCAAGCTACAGAGTTTACTCATAGCCTATTCATCTATTTTCTGTGTTCGTCTATTTAAAAAAAAAGATCTTCTCCACTTCCCGTTTTTTTTTTTGGGTAGTGATTGCGACACGATTTGCTGTGACGCGGTTCCTGGTGTAGGGCCGGTAACCCAGAAACTGTGATTGCAGCACGTCGCAGATGAACATGCAAGTATATGTTGTATTACGGATGTTATCTTTGCTGAATAACAGCAAAGATAAATGTCCGTTACAAGAAAGAAATAATGTTATTTATTAAATTAATTGTAAGCAATGTGATGCGGTATACAATGGAGAAACGCGTAAGTAAGTTTCAGAAAGAGTTGAAGAACATGATAATAATATCAAGTAAAACATTTAGGCATCTTTAGTTAATAATCATGTAAGATCATACAATCATGAAATGGCAACCGAATCTCCAAATTGTTATGCACTGAATCAAATCCAAAATCAAAGCGACTTTTACAAGCATTTTACATACATTGTAATCAAAATTCATTCAATAGACATGTTCAGTTTTCTGAAATTTACTGCCGTGTTCTACAATCGCACTAAATATGAGCTTCTTCTTCTTCTCTATATTCTAAATTTCAAATGGTGCGATATATTTTCTAGATTTTTTAGCTTTTTCTTAATTGGTAGCTAGGATACAACTACTCTATACTTTGCAACTTCGTGCTGCTGACGGAATTTGAAGTTTCGTTCCCCTGAAGACGGGCTATGCGCAATAGCTCGAAAG
>LQNS02277717.1:2260728-2282099 GCA_001587735.2 Parhyale hawaiensis | reverse complement strand
ACATATTGGTTGATCCATTACCGTTGAAGCATACATGCGTAGTAATATTGATAATTCTTGTATTTTTCATTTGTAAGCGTGCGTATATGTTTTCTTTATTGTTACAGATTTTAGTTTTGCCTGAAGATGGCCGCAGCCTTTTTTTTGCCTTTTATTTAGCTTGTTTTTATTTCTATTCGAGAATCGTCCTTAATAAAATCACTAATGATCAAAAGCAAAATTTTAGAACTTTGGAGAAAAAATCTAAATGTTATGTGAAACTGTGTGCTGCTTTGAAATACATCAAAAACAACACCAAGAATCTCCAAGGAGCTAGACTCCTGAAGCAAAGTATCATCAATCTCCAGTTGGGCATGCCGCGGTACAAGTGTCCGAGACCGACTGATAATCATCGACTTGGTCTTACTGGCATTCAGTTTCATACTCTAGGCCGAGCACCATGCACTAATGCGTGACAAATCCCTATTCAGAGACTGAGCGACAGCATCACGCAAGCGAGGAGCAGGTATCACAGCCATCAAAGTGTAATCGTGGGCATAGTTGATCAACGTGTTTTCAAGCGAAGAAAACATGTCATTAGTATAGAGAATGAACAACAAGCACACTACCCTGTGGGACGCCAGACACCACCCCGATTAATTCGCTCAAAACGCCGTCAACAGATACACTCTGCGTTCGCTCAGAAACAAAATCGGGAATGATTGACAAAACCCTACCACCCACACCAAAGGAATCCAGCTTGTCTAATAGACCCCTGTGGTTAACCCTGTCAAACGCCGTGCTAAAGTCCAACTGGAGCCTCGGCCCTACGATCAACATAGGTCTGCCACAACGTGCGGTCATGCGAACGTCGGCATGCCGGTAAGCCTCTTGATTAGCTTCGAAAGCTAACAGACACTGGTCGTCAAACCACGGCTTATCCCGAGACCTCACAAGAATAGTCCTCTTAGGGACAAATCTCTCCAAAATGGACACAGTCAAGTCGTTAAGCTCAGAGACTGGATCCTCACTGTAAATAATCTGGCGCCAAGGTAACGTTCTTACTGGCCGAGTAATAGCCCCCCTGTTAGCCCTTCTCTTAACAAATACCACTCTCCTGGTGTCCACCACTGGAACGACCTGATTAAGGTCCAAGGACAAAACAAGGTGTGAACGGTCTGAAGAGCTAAGAGAAGAGCCAACTGTCACTGTAATCAAGTCTGGGACATCAGTCATAACGAGGTTGAGACAGTTACCAGCAACATGCGTGGACCGGCGAACTAGCTGCACACAACTAGACAAGGTGCAAAAGTCCAACGCAGCCCCACCATGACAATCAGTCGGTGATGCAGATCCCAACCAGTCCCTGTGGTGTGCATTAATATCACCCACAAAAAAAAAAAAAAAACGCTGACTTGGGATCCGTGCTCTGGATCGAGGCTATCGCCGTCAATAAACAGTCATAAAGAGAATCATATCAGTTGCAGGGCTCCAATATAAGGAGAATAAATAATAATTATTCCGTCGGCCACATACCTTTACAACGATGATCTCATGACAGGCGCATTCGTGCACTGACTGCCGATAAGCACAGAATCCGCTCCGGATATAAACGGCCATTCCACGGAATCCAGGCCCTGATCCGCACAGCCTTCGAAAAGGGGACTGAAAACCCGCCAAGGCCAGCTCAGCATCGTGCCTTGTGCCAGTCATCAATGTCTCGGAGCAGCACACAACATCCACACCACGGGACACAAAGTCGAGCTCCGCGAGGTTCGCATGCAGTCCTCTAATATTGCAATAGAGGAGATGACACCCCCGAGTTCGGCCCGGTCTCGGGTTGCTTTCCACATCCCCACAAAATGAGAGAAAAAAGAGAAAAAATAAAAGACCATAAATATACAGTAATGTAAAAATAAATACAGAAATATACAAAGGAGAAGAAACAAAGAATCAAAGCACTGTAAAGACGACCATTGTGAATATTTTCATCTTTTTGTGCATTTCATGTAGCTCCTACTTTTTGGGAATTAAATGGGCACAAGACGAACAACCCATTATCAACTGTAGATGTTGCTCATATAAGCACTGAGTAAATTACATGGCCTTTACGAGGGCCAGAAGCTACATGAACATCATAGGGCACAGACAAGAATAGCTTGGCTGACGCCTGAAGCGATGACCGTTAATGAAACAAGTTTCAATGAGTTGTGATTTAATGCCATGCAGATGTCAGCTGTTTCCCCTCTTTTGAAATAATTCGTTTCTCTTTTTATTCATAAAATAAAAGTTATATCGCTCAATACGCGGTTAGATTCGCTTGCTGCTAACATACAATTTCTTCCCAACAGGCTGCGGGGGGAATGAATATCAGTGCGACAACTACGAGTGCATACCGATATATTGGCAGTGTGATGGGCTGCACCAATGCTACGACGGCTCCGACGAAAATCACTGTGAGTGAATATTTGTTAGCGAAAGTGCCCGCGCTGCGAAAGGTGACCGCGTCGAATTTGTGATGACCCGTTTTCTTTGATCATTATTTTGTTAATAAAATGCTTCTGAAGTATACGCTATAGCAGCCTACTTAAATGTCACATGATATGAATTGCTCTCTGTTTCAATTAATCTGAGCGTTACGCTCTTTCGTCCCTGTAGATGACGAGCGAAAAAAAAAAATCAATTCACATTAGCAAGTAGTGTAGCATTACTGAAATAAATTGAATTCCCCGTCGCGTATCTTACGTACGACATGCCTGGAGTACATAGAACTACGGTACATATGGACAAGACGCTAGTAAAATCTCTCCATACTACTACTACTAATACTACTACATACTATTATTACTACTCATCACATGGAAAGTTTTGCACTACATCGCTTCTCGTGTGCTACGTTGATCATAGTTAGGGTTCTCTTCTGCGGACGGTCGCAAATAGTTCTTGCGGGCCGTGCGGCTTGTGTCGTTCTGCCTCCAGAAACTGGCAGAGGCAATGCGATGCCTCCGCGTACAGATCCAGTATCACTCGCGAACCGCTCAGCTTGTGCTGAGCAGCTATTCGTACCGCCGAGCTGCTTGGACGATCGTAGTTATCCATACTTAAGCTCCAGGAAAGACTGAGGATGCTGCCAGCGCCGTTGTGGTTCCATCAAGGCTTATACGGAGGGATACTGGGAAGACCTTTGAAATGCTGTTTACACCGTATCCAGTTCGTCAAGGCTAGCCAGTAAGCTTTCTTGGTCATGTACCAGATTGCAACATTGGTCTTCCTGACGAATTACCTTCTCAGACGAAAATCACCTCTGCAGAGTACTTAGCTTTCATGGACAGCAAAATGAAAGCTAGTTTTCCCGGAAACTAAATGTGGAAATATGGGCAGTATAATGCCTCTCTCAGACTCTGGTGCAAGTCAACATGTTCAAAGATTAATAATTTCTAGGCAGAATCATACGTGTACTTCCTAAATCCCTGGATTGAGCAGTTCATTTTTGAATTGTTCTTGTTCGCATAGAATGAGCAACAGAATGAAAGCTTATGCAAGTGAGAAATACCACTTCAAAGGCTAGCTTAAACTAGGTTACAAAAGACACACTCAGTAAAAACATACTGCGGTGTAGAACTCATGGTTGAACTACGTAACTTTGTTCAGCCATGGTAGAACTCTCACAGCAGAATCCACCGCTTGTTGAAAGGTAACTACACTCGTGTGGCGAGCGGAGACCTGAGGTGGCCTGACGATTTGTACGTTGTAAACTGAAAGCAAATATAGGTTGAGTGAATGGAGATGGTAATAAAAATTAGACTCTATAGCAGTGCTAAGAGAAGCTGCAAATATGTTGTTCTTTCGGATTTCAACATAGGCTGAGCAACAAGTGCTTTCAGCTATCAGGATGCGGATTCCCACTTTGGCCATGTTCTGTAATCTTCTTTAATTTTCGCTGGTCAGTTTCAATCAATATCTACAGAAATACAAAACTTACAGACTTGCTATCAGGCCACATATGGGGCCTCTGCTCGCCACCCCAGCTTAGTTACCTTTCAACAGGTGGTCATCGTCGTCTGGTTCTACAGCGCAATGAGTCGTTATTAGATGTGCACATACAATGTAATTGAGTTACCCCTTCAACTATTTTACCTCAGTAGTTTTTGCATCATGTTCCGGGCTAGATAATTGATAATATGTAGGTACTACATAAGTTAGTAATGTACAAAATATATATTTGTATCTTTTCGAGCAATATATTGTGTACAGAATGTAATAAAACGTTGTACTGTTCATTTGTAGTGGTGCCTCAGAGACGCAACCATCTGCCTCTCAGCCTTGACCTTGGGGAGGTATAGCACAGCTAAACTCCGCAGAATTGAAAACTAGCTAACGTGATACCGATACATAAGAGGGGTGCTAACAAAAGCCTCAGTAACTATCGAACAGTCAGCAAAACCATCGAGTCGATGGTTTTGCGGAGTCGTCAGCAAAACCATCGAGTGCCTCTTGAAAAAGCGCATCACTGATCACTCGAGGTTGCATCTGCTCATATCCGACACTCAGCATGGCTTCCGAAATAGAAGAAGATGATTAACAAACCTACTGGACTTTCTATCAAAAGTTACGGATATCAAAGATGAAGAGAAGGGTATAGACCTTGTGTATCTAGACTTCCAAAAGGTTTTTGATAAAGTCCCCCATCAACTGCTAATGAAAAAATTGGAAGCCTATGCCACCCAGGGAGACTATTTACGATGGATCAGGGCATGGCTTACAGCTCGGCAGCAGCGAGTAAAGCTTGAAGGTGAGATGAGTGAATGGACTCAGGTATAATCATGGGTTTCACAAGGTAGCGTGCTTGGCCCACTTCTGTTCTCAATTACGTCAGTGATCTGGATCTTAAAATCCGTTGTAAAATCAGTAAATTTGCCGATGAAACTAAACTAAGTTATCCTGGCACGGAAGGAGCCGAGCTCCAACAAGACCTTTGACCGCCTCATGGCATGGAGTACAACGTGGGAGATGAGCTTAAATGTCGATAAATGCTTAGTAATGCACGTGGGCTGGCGAACCCTTCAACTCCATTCAAAATAGACGGGATGGAATTAGCTGCTGTTACCCAACAACGTGATTTGGGAATCACTATTACAAAATACTAAAATACAGTCAGCAAGTTGACATAAGTGTAAAAATTTTCAAGCAAAGTACTGAGATTCAGCACCAGAAATTTTCAATACATGTTCAAGGACATCATCATTCCCTTGTACAATGCGTTAGTGCGGCCACACTTAGAATTTGTTGTTCAGTTTTGGTCGCTACATCTGTGCAAAGATATCGATGACATGGAAAGAGTTCAACGCAGAGCAGCGAAATTGATACCTCAGCTAAGAAACAAGCCGCCTGAATGTGGCCTGAAAGAACTGAGTTTGATCTTTCTCGAGCAAAGACAACTCAGGGGGCAACTAATAGAAACATTCAAGTATTTGAATTGCTTCAACGACGTACCTACAACGGGACTCTTTGAAAAAGACCTAGATGATACAACGGTCACTAACTCAAGCATATAGCTCTAAGAACAACCTTAAGTCGGCAGTTCTTTCCGTACTTCATTGCCAACATTTGCAATAGACTCTCTTCCGACGTTGTTGGTGAGGAGTCAGTCAACGCTTATGAAGATCGTCTTGACGTACATTGGGAGAGGCATCCTCTACAGCTAAGTACTCCCTCTCCAAGAGTCGCAAACTCTTGACGGCCAGAGCTTCCGAGGCTACCTTAATCCATCTTCTTTTCTCTCCCGTTCTAACTTCACCGTTTGGCATCTTTAAGCTCCGTATATCAGCGGCTCTTGATCGTGGTTGCGTGCATTCAAGATCGTCTGTTTGACTGAGATTCTTGTCTCCCCTATTTTTTTCCTTCTCTTTTCCCCAGTGCTCTGTATCCTACTAACATAATGGCAATAGCTCACAGAAGGCCGGGGCGTAAGTTCCGGTGTCTCTTTAGGAATGAACCTATTGGTTCGTCTACTGCCTCCTATCTAATCTAATCAATAACTAAAAATTGAGAAGAGTCTTGTGGACTACCTAAGCAGCACGTACACTACCACCATATTTCCGTGGAGGGCTCTTATGTCGCTGCCAAGCTCAAAACGTGCACTGGTATAGTCTATCAGCCACCTGTACGGATCGTACCGAACGGAGGACCAACCCCATTTTGGTGAAGAATGATTTGATCCCCAACACCGCCCTGCTGAGACAGAAAATCTCCATACGGCAATACCCGTGCTCATCGAGTTCCACTAGCATGCGTGCACCTTACTGCCCGTACTACTTTGGAAATGTGACAGTAGTAGCTATTGGAGACCTCGTCTACAACGTTGCATTGGGTCGGGTCCAGGTATCACGTGCTCCAAAACCCCAGTGATCGATGCTCAACGGAGGACAATTCCTCAAGTAAACAAGACAACTGCGAAGAAGGCTGAAACGGTGCTCTTAGTCACCAAAGCACAGCCCTATACCAAGTGTAAGGCCCACGATCAAGTCTCACTGTCCCTGCCATTAGGCACGCCGGTACAAGAAAATACAGCCCTTGCCACTAGACACCATCCTTCAGCTAAAGGCATGGCACTTCGTCACCGAGTAAAGCCAACGCCACCTAAGTAAAGCCCCGTAAAAATGCCACTGCTGTGTACTTCGCCGTGCACTAAAGAATCGCAGTCGGTGCCCTGCAAACAAATTAGAGAAACGTTCGATATGCTTACCGAAGTACACGCTTGGGCAGCCCAAAAAGATGAAAACTACGTACTATACCTCGACGACGGAAATCCCCACTAGAGCGTCTCCCAAGCGCCACATAATTATTAAGTACCTGCAGGGCAGTCGCCAACCAGGGTTGCCGGACGGTTGTCGACCACTTCTCCAAAGTCGTATAACAGAATTGCGAGCAGATAACCGTCGGGCCGATCTCCTGCCTCGGCTATATCAGCAGAAACATTCCAGCATTTCGGGTTTCCGCTCGCCAGCCTAGCTTAGTTACCCTTCAAAGGTAATGAACTCATTTGTCAGGCAGAATTAAGTTTGCGCAATATTTTCCAATTGTATTACATTGCTTTTTATTGTGGGCAAGATAAATGAGTAGATTTCTAGGTAGTAGTAATTTAAAAAATAGATACTTGTATTTCTGTGAATAAAGTATTGTGTGTAGAATTTGTCAATATGTTGTACTTACTTATTTATTTGTGGTAGTGTTTCAAAGAGGCAAAATTATCCTGTCATCCATTTGTAGACCTCGAATAAAATCAGCTTAGGTTTTTCTGTGATTTTTAAGCTAAATTCTTCTCGATGGGCTTGTTAAGTTTGAGAGGTAACTTGTCTGGAAGAGTACTGTCTCAATATGACACACACACACCACTAGGAACACGTACTGGTTGCCGCCAACAATAATATTAGTGTTGTGAACAACATGCCTCCATTTTAGTGAAGGATTGCTTCTTGTGTTCTTCACTGGGTCAGTGGACGCAGTTCATGTGTATGCAACTCCTGTCCATGCTGGTCGATGTTTTGAAATAAGCGTCCGACGCTGGGCCCCCTCAAGGTCACGCATCTATGAGAGTGGACGTATGGATATATGACCGTCACACTGCCACATCGTCTGACAGGTCTTCTGAGACTACTTTAACCAACATGGAGATGTACAACTAGCTCTACAGCGTCTACGACAACTATATTTTCTACAACTTCCACAACAACTAGCTCTATAACAACTTCTACGACAGCTAGTGCCACCACAACCTCCACGACACCTGGCCCTACATCTACCTCGAGGTCAACCACAACTGCCCCGTCAGGAAACTGTCCCACTCTGTACGAGTTCGTCTACGACCGCTGCGTGGTGGCGGCCAGCCAAGCGTTTGGGACGTGGCATGAAATGAACTACCGCTGCAGGGAGTTCGGGGGCGTCATGGTAGAGATCGATGAAGCAAATTTCTTCTATGAACTGGTGAAGTATATCGGAGGAATACCAGGTAAGTTCTGCAAAATTCAATCACATCAATGATTTTCTATCTGTTTTGAATAATATGTTTATGCCTATTATTATTTTGTAGCAGAAATCATATCAGCACCCTTGACGAAATAATGTAGGGATAATAGCATTTTCTGCAGAGAGCAGTTTACGATAAACTTATATAGGTGGGTATGAGCGTAAATCTGTAATTTGCACTATATGATACCGGAATTCTTTACACTTTTTGTGGAACACTGAGAATTTACTATATTGGGTTGTACTCTATATACATGTATTTTCAAAGTCCGCATGAGCTCAAGTTTTGCCATATTTCTTCTATTAAAATTTGAATCGCTTTTAACACTCTGAGGGGATCTTGTGTCAATAAGTTACAGGATCAACATCATCGCTACATGATGATGTAATAAAACAGTTACTCAGTGTTTAATGATTAGCTACATTAGATCAGGTTAGAGTAGATAGACAAACCAACAGGCTTTCATTCTCAAAGAATAACCGGGAATCACACTCCAGCCCTCTATGAGCTAATGAAATTATGTTGAAATCATTTAGGCATCTGAAGAAGAAAAAAGGAGAGAAAAATTCAGCCAAGAAGTTAATCGTTCATGCACGATTGGTTGCTGCAAATCCGAGGCACTCGGAGATGTCTAGTTAGTTGGAGCATGAAATATGATGGACTAGGGTGGCCTCTTCAGCTTTGGCAGTCAAGACTTTGCGAGTTTTGGAGGAGGCGTTTGTAGCTGTGAAGGGTTTCTCTCAATGTGCGTCAAGACAATTTTTCAACGCATTAACTGTCTGTGTTCCGACAATTTCCGTGGGGACTCGATTCTAATAATTGTTCTCTATGAGGTACGGGAAAACTACTGGCTTAGAGTAATTTTTCGATATGTATGTGTCAGTTTTTTGCCGTTGGTAAAAAGGTAGTCAATTATCAGAGTCTTTGTTGAAAATTGTTGTTGTAAATACGCCTTTGAAGCCTCCAGATGAAGAAAAATTTGTGAACCGCGTTTACATAGCCTTCCAAGAGACATTTTACAAAGTCCCCCATCAACGGTTGATGGAAAAATTGACAGCCCATGGCATCCAGTGAAACTATTTACGCTAGATCCGGACATAGCTCACTGGTCGACGACAGGAGTGCGTGAAGCTGCTAGGAAAGGCTAACGTTGAAGCCGTTCTCATTTGTGGTTCTCCAAAGTAGCGTGCTTGGCCCTTTCTGCTCAAAAAAATTTACATCAACTACTATGATCTTGATATTCTCAGTAATATCAGTAAATTAACAAATGACACTAAACTATGTCATCCTGCCTGCAGAGTCAAAATTGAGCTCCAACAAGACACTGATCGTCATATTTAATGGATTACAACATGGCAGACGAGCTTCAATGTCGACAAATTTTCAGGAAAGCATGTAGGGCCGGAGCATGAACGGGACTGAATCACTAGTTGTCGTCCAACAACGTGACCTGGTAATAACTACCACAAACAAGCTGCAACACAGTCAGCAAATTGACAAGAGTGTCATAGTGGTAAGCAAAGTATTGGGATTCATTGCAAGGAACTTCGAGTTCCAATCCAAAGACATAATCATTCATTTCTGCAAAGCAATAGTGTGCCCACATTTAGAATTTCCGATTCAATTCTGGTCGACGTACTACTGTAACGAATAACGATATCGATAAAATGATAGGAATCCGATGCAGAGCAACAAAATTGGTACCTCATCTGCGAAACAAGCCATATGAGTGTCGCCTATATACGGGAAGTGAGACTCGTCTTTTCCGAGCAAAGACGACTCAGGGGGCAACTACCAGAAACATTCCTGTACTTGAGTGGCTTCAACGGCGTGCCTACAACGAGAATTTATTTGAGAGATGCGTTTATAATCGCCTACGAAACAACTGCCAAAATCACAAACATGAAGCTCGAAAAACCATTCTAAGTCAGTAATTCTTCCTGTATTTCTTAGCAGGAATAGACACTCTTCCAAAGTTTTCGATGCAGAGAAGATGGACGCGTTTAAAGATTATCTTGAGAAACATTGGCAGTAACACCCTCCACAGCGACGAACACCTCCTCCAGGTGTTACGAACTCTTAACAGCCAAGCTTCGGAGCTTACCTTAATTCATTATATTTCCAGTTCCAACTAACTTAACGTCTCCGAGCTCAGCGGCTCTGCAACAATTAATCATGTTTGCAACATCATCCCTTTTGCTACGTTGTTTTCTCTTTCTCAGATTCCTAAATGATATTGACAAAATGGCAATAGCTCATAAAGGGATAGACCGTAAATCCAGGCTACTCTTTTACTATCAGATATCTAGTCTTATCTGCTTGAATATTTATATAAGTTACCTCTGAGTGGTCTTTGCTCGAGAGAGCAAGGTTGCACAGGTACAGCAACCAAAATATGCAGTATGCTGGCCTATGGTTACCACATCAGTTGAGTGACAACCTAAAGATAACGGCTTTCATTTCATCTGACAATAATTGAAGAGCTTAGGTCGCCAAGTTAATATCTTGGTTTGGCCTTTCCCTTTGTTTCCGACAGTAATGTTCCCGCGTCGGTTTCCTACATATGCCTCAGATGAGAAGAAGGTAGGAAACAATGTGTTTTGAATATACCTACATGTAAAACATGGAGTGTGAGTGAAGCGCATATATAACATTGTATACATGTATTTATATCAAGGGTGTTCTGATTATAAGATATCGGTGGCCTGTGCGTGAGACACAAATTTTCAAAACTAATATTCAATGCTGCCATTTATATATTTGAACGCCTTTCTTGCCATCAAAATGTATATCGAAGATGCAAAGTGTGTTAAACCCGATTTATATAATTATAAAATATAACCGAGCTATTAATTTTTATCAGTATTCTGTGACTCCTGTTTTATCGCGTATGCTCTCAGACGCTGATCGCAATCTTGTATCTCTACACACAGAGGGTCTCACCAAGAGCTACTGGACCGGTGGCCAGAAGCCCGCTGGACTGTTGAAGGACTTCATCTGGAACAGCACTGGGACAAATGTACCACTCAGCAGTCCTTTCTGGGCGGCTTACTATGATGGTTCAGAGTACTATGAGCAGGTGAGCTGCTCTGAGCAGTGCACTTTGATTGTTCAGAAAACTATGAACAGGTGAGTACCGAATTGTTTACAATGAGAGCACAGAGTACTATGAACAAGGGGCAGTCGAGGCCGTGTACCCCTACCATGAAGTTCATGGTGCTATACCCGGGCGCACAGTCCACTGACTGATGAGCGTACAGCTATCGATTATTTTTATTATTACAAAGTCGTTTTAAAGTCCAGAAATGCGGGTTGCTTCTCAAATTAGCGAGTGCCGCTACTGACGGGCAATCAGAGAAGTAATATTTTTTATTGCCTCGGCTAATCCACCTTGTAAGCGATTGTAAGCGAACGTTGAGCTCGCACGTAGTAGTGATTAAGTACTTTCTATTTGTACCTTAATTGGCTACCGACTCTCTCTGTGTTGCGGGATGACGTAGAAGCTAAGTACTCGCTCATAAGTTGAGCGTACGGTTGCATAGTGCTGCCCCGGCATGGCAATGGAAGTGCGCTCACGAATCGTAAGTGCCCCACCGTGGAACTCTTCAAACAGAGACCTGGGGAAAAGAGAAAACTCCTAACAGTTAGATCCCAGATATAAAAAAAAAATTCTTCTAGAAGGGAGACTACATACAGTATACAGCGATATCTGTCCTGGAATTGTAGCCATGATTGACGTAGCAGTGAATAACCAGAAAAAAAAAAATGCTCTAGAACTTGATTGGTAGCTTAGTCAACCGTATAAGTTCGTGATTTCAATGATGTTAGCCCAAGAAAATGTCATGCGCATGTAGGGGAAACAAGCATGCAGTGGAACTAGTGATCCCTATGCTGAGACTCGTCTTGTGACTGCCACAATAAGCCTGTTTACGCTGCAGGAGTTCCATGGGTGCACTGCACAGTCATATGATGTACAGTTGACAAACATTCTCTCATTACCTTCCTGGGGTGTAACTCTAAATATGAAATAAGTTGTGCTAGCATTAGCTGCAACCAGAAAGCCTACAAGCATTGGTAAATAAAATGATATGATAATAGTAACAGAAATAATTATTTTCCTTTACAGGAGCCCGAGAGCGAAGAAGCTGCCCAGTACGTCTACCTGAACGCAGACAGAAGTCTGTACTTCAGCGCTGGAGCAGACAACGTTGTAAAGGCCTCCGTGGTCTGCCAGGTGTCTGCTGCTGAGGTGCAACTGTAGGCACAGCCCTGCAGTCTGTCTAGTTACTTCAAATGGGTTCCAGTAATGAGATTTTCCTTGGAGAATAATTTACCAAGCTTAACATGTTCAAGAATATAATGGGAATAAACCGATATTTCCGAACAACTTTTCGTTTATATCACAAGACTCGTAGTGTATAGTCAATGGGACGGCTAGGGCAGCGATTCTCAGTCTCATCGCGCCGAAGGTGAAATGTTTTCTCTCAGCCTTTTTGCCGAGAGGTCTGCAGTTGACGGCGAATTGATAGAAGTGAATTTTGTGTCTCAAAATGAGATCAGGCCGTGCTGCTGGCTGGGAGAATAGGCGCAGAGTATCTTGAAGAGATGATAAAGGAAAAAAGAAGAAGACAGAAGAGAGAGACACTCATAGGGAGGGCCCCTTCCATGCCTCTCCCCCCACAACACGGAAACGGTCGAAGTCCCGTGAGATAAGTAGGTCGGTTTCATCATCGGCAGCCCACGTCTCGGAACAGAAAACGAAGTATGAAAGATCTACTTAACTTTAGAAACTCACCTTATCAGCAACAACTGCAGTCAGCTGGAACGTCCCGTACGGAAAGACACTCAGGTTCGTCATAAAGACGTGAGGCTTTTATATTTTCTGACAGGGAGAGGGGCGGCCAGCATATCCTCCTAAAGGATGGCAAATTACAATGCAGCTGCTCCGGTTGTAAAGGTGTTCAATTACTGTGGACGCCTTTGATGACATACTAAAATTTGTGAGCTCTCTAGTTGAAAAATCAAAGATAGTATCAAGTCATAATCCTCTGTATATTCCAATGATAACCTGACTTTACAAAAATATTGGGTATACGTTGTGATTATTCTACTGTTAACTATGAACTGGAATGGATGTAGGTAGAATGGTAGACAGTCATATACCAAACACAAAATTTATATGCCACTAATATCTACTGTATGTATCATGTGCTATGATACCTCAAGAAAGCTCTAATTGACTTTTAATGAAGAAAACTCTCACTTACAATTGTCACAGGCTCTATTCAAAGCGTGCAGTATGTTATGGGCAGTGCAGGGAGCTCTTTGTATACACGAGGTCCGGTCTTAACATGGGCATGCGACACACCACAAAGCTGGGACTTACGGCTATATTGCGCCCTCTGGTCTTTTTCACTCTTGCCACCGGGCTACAGATAGTAGCAAGTGTCCATCTCTGTCTATCAAAGTAGAATGAGCTCATAGCAAGCACTTCCTAATATTCACTTTAACTCATTTACATTTTAATGAAAAACTAAAACAAAAATTGGCAAACTAGTTACTGGAGTAGCAAGTCAAATGTTTCCACGAGTTTTAGAAGAGAAATAACGTCTTGCTTTGGATTAACCAATTAGTTAGTTTTAATCTCTAATTGAATAATGGAATTAATTAAATAATAAATTTTTCATTCAATTATTTAATTAAAATACATTGAAATTTCCTAATTTTGTCAGGGTTACGTTCCTATACAGTCAACAAACTGCCATATTTTAGTGAATGATAACATGGATGTTTCCCATGAACATCTGTATAGGTAGTTCTGACCAACTGCAGTGTCAAAATTTTGAGCAAATGATAGAGAACATGCCAATTTTAAATCGAATGAATTATTGAGGCATTACCTGCTCCTCTGCTCCTCTCTCCCATCAGGTAGTACTATCTGATGCGTTTTTCCTTTCCTTTCTCTTCTTCTTTTCGGCAAAAACCTGTACTGGTGGTGGCAGGGCCTGGGGCGCATGGGTAGCTGGCCACTTTCGTAGCTATCGTGACTGTCGATTTGTTTTGTTGAATAATGTGTGATGTTATCCTCTGTTTATGGTGACTGTTTATCTATTATTTTTTGCGCGCCTGATAGTTCGCTATCCGGATGCGGAGGTTAACCCTGGTCCTCGGGGTTCTGCTGCTCGCTTCTGCCGCATCTTATGTACTAATGTTCGTGGTCTCTATGCTAATTTAGCTGAGCTCTCTGTAGCCTCTTCGACTCATACTGGATGGTGTGTCACTTCATGTGGTTAATGACTTGATAATCTTGGGTGTCAATTTGATCCAAAGTTGACGCTTGAGCCCCACATCCGTTCGGTTGCCTCACGAGTATCGCAGAAAATCGATCTTATGCGACGTGCTTGGAGGGTCTTTGACTCGGTAGAGTTGACACGTCGCTGCTTTAATTGCTATGTCCTCCCCCTTCTGAAAAACTGCTCCTCAGTTTGGGTTTCTGCTGCCGATTGTCATCTGAGTTTGCTTGACGGAGTGGTTCGTCGATGTGAGTTCATGCTGGATGGTGTTGTGCCTTATGTTGTGGAGCATCGTCGCAAAGTTGGTGGGGGTCTGCTTTCTCTATAAAATATATACAGTATTGCCCTAGTCATCCACTGCCGGTTTTTATCCGGAGCCATTTGTTTGGGTGAGGTATACTCGGCGTATGAGTGCTCTTCATGAGTTTGCCTTGGAACCGTTACGATGCTATACGAGTCAGTATTCTCATTCGTTTTTCCATCATGTGTGTATGTTTGAAATGGTCTTGATGGCTCTGTCTTTGCTGGTGCGGGTATTGGCAGGTTTGAAAAATCTCTGTATAGAGCTGCTCTGTTATCTATAAAAGATCTTTTCTTGTTTTTCGCTTGTTGGGCTGGTTGCGTCGGGGTTTGTAACCTTGTGGAGTTTCTTCCGTTCCCACGTCGCCAGTCTAGTGTATCTTAAAGTAATAATGATAACCTGCATGAGAATAAACAAATTGCTTCCGGTACCTGGAGATGCCATTAATTGGCTCATCATAGTCGATTGAAGTTACGGTAAATTCGCTAAGCTAGTGGAAAAAGTCGCTGCTGTCTCTCCCTTCGATCGCTTGCTGCGACCCAACTGAAGAAACCCAGCACCGTGACTCCATGCACACGCGCGTACGCGAATAACATCTCCCGGTCTGCGTCCGAAGACCCACTCGGTGGAGTCCGGAATTGAAGACAGGATCGCTAGCTTTGCTACTTATTTCTATGTGCCCTTGAATAAATTAAGTTAGCAAAATATAATAACCCTATCCGTGGAAGGGTGTGTTGCCTCGTTATAAAGGTTTTTATCCCTATCGGAAAACTTTGCACTAAAGTAGCAAGGAATGATGTCAAATACGATTAGCGTACATGATATTTCTCATTTATTATCTGTGTGCCATCCAAACTTAGAATAACTGGTATTAATATCACTCAAAGTTCAAAATTATGTAGCTGCTAAAAGTTTCAATGTCAAACCCTGCCAAAAAGACCCTGCGCAGATTGCCGAATTTGGAAATAGTTATTGACACTTGACAGTAGTCGGAGGACTTGTTTTTTATTAAAACAGTATCGTAAAACATAAGATATTTCACTTTCACGTGCTGCACCAAAATTCTCTACAACTATCAATAAACTAATTCCATACATCTAGCTGTATCGAAGTTAAATACACTTAGCCATATTACAATTCCATATAGCAAGCTATGTCATTATTAACTACTACTAACAAAGTATTATTCCCTTCAGCAAGCTATGCTATAACTACATAGAACAAGCAACATCATAATACCTTACAACAAGCTATATCATAACTACCATGTCACGATCCGCAAACAACATCACAATTCTGCGGGGCAAGGCTATACCATAATTTATTTTTGAAGAGGTCTTCCTAAAAACAAACCTGTCTGAGTGCTTGTAAGCTCACTGGCCCAAGCTATCTTTCTTACCGTATTCTTTGTCAATTGACTAAAGTCATCACAGCTTCACTATTAGACGGCTTTAATTGATGTCTGAGGATGGTAGAAAATTCACATGATAGGAAACTCGAGAATGTAACTATGGTAGATAAAAAGGGGCTAAAAAGCCCCACTCTTATTCCAGTAGTGAGCAAACCAGGCTAACAGCTCTTGAAGAAACAGCATAAATTTTTACCTGAGTAAGCACGGTATCATTTTTAATATACAGCAGGGCTTCCGAGTTACTAGTAACAAGTTTGCTGGTGTTTTAGAAAGTTGCCAATATCATCGTCATGTTGAATGGTGAGTAGCTCGCTTACAGAGACTTTAAAACAGTTTTCAAAAAGTTCATCATTAACGCCTAACTAAATTAGAGGGCCAATACATCCGGGGAAATTAGTCACTCACTCTGGATTCGGTGATGGGTCACAGACCGACAGTGGCGAGCTCAACTACGGGCAGGTGTAAGCGACTGGACTTCTGTCTGGTCAGGGGTTCGACAGGGGAGCATGCTTGGCCCGCTTCTGTTTATTATATTAAATATATTGCAGAATACGATGAGAATCATTTTAAGAAATTTGATTACCCATGACGCGCGTTCACATGTTTCTCATAGTATCCTTCAATATATATACACGTCACTTCCGGAAAATAATTACTTACCTATATATTATATACGATCTCGATCTTAGCATGCTTGGTAACGTCAATATGTTTGCGGATGCCAGCAAGTTCTGCCACAAGGCCATTTCGAGCAGTGCTAGAGAGGAGGAATTTCGGCAAGACTTCTACCACCTTGTGGAATGTACCACAACCTGACAGATGAGCTTCCATGACGACTAATGTTCGGTTATCCAGATCGGACCATAGAATATCTAGATTCGACTGGAAATGATCGGCACTGAACTTGCATCGGATACTCAGCAGCGTGACAGAAAAAAAAATCGTGGACTGCCTTGAAGGTAACAGTACAGTCAGCTTGACATGCTCGAACTAGGAAACCCACAGACACCAGCTAATGGCTGCAGCTATATATTCAAACTCGCCCTTGAGTGGTGCACTGCTGCAGTCGACCAAAGATTGTCAGGAGCTAGTATGCCGTCATAGATGGTATAGGCTCCTATACGACAGTATGTAGCGTTCCAACCGTTAACTTTTCGGGTATTACTACCATTATAGTAAGCGAGCTAGCCAGGACCCACAAGTACTCGCGTGATTGACAGACATATTTGAAATTGCGTTTTTAGCGCTTGACAGCAGCACTCCAGCATTCTGCTGAGGTTAGAATTGAAGAGTAGAAACGGCAACCTTTCTACTCAAGAATAGACTACCTTCAATTCTGGTCATTGCACCTTTCTAGGGAGTTGATTGAATCGAAAGAACCCTATCTCCATTGATCTCCTATATACTGCACGTTATGCCACAATCCTCGATAACACATTGCACTACAATGACCTACCACACGCTGTGTCATAAACCTCTCCAGCATCACTGTGACCTGCCATAGTTGGAGACTATTACTGCATTATTATTATAGTCTGTAAACTTCACTGGAAGCTCTAGAAAAAACAAAGCTTCCACTGGGCTAGAGAACAAGATGGTTCTCAGAAATCCATTTCACTGGGCAGCAAAACAATTAGTTTGCCATTACAGGTAAAGTAGAAAATTTGAGTCAGATAGTACAAAAAATACTGATGTTATATGTGCTGAGGTCTTCTGTTCAAATAATTGCAGACTAGCATTTCTTCAGTATTTTGACAAAAAATTTAGCGCGAACGATGTTGTCACAAGTGATTGCTTACATCAAATCGTATGGTTGTATCCATGATACAGGTGCTATATTTAGATATTTACAGCTGCTCCAAGAGACAATGATGACGTCACAACGGTCCCGAACGGACGATTTGAGGAGCGCTTAGAGATTGCGCATATGCGTCTTCTGGCGAAGTTTCGGGAGCGTGGGGCTTAGTAACGATAAGATATTCATGTGTGAATGTGCATGCTGTGCAGTGCTTGGATTGTATCATAATAAAAAAGGCTGGGAGAGAAAGGAGCAGATAAGCTGGTGCCACTGATACAGATAGCAAGAGTCGACAAAGTCATTCAGTGCTATCAGTACATAATTTTATTTCCCGAATAAGTACCTTGAACATTTTTTTACGTTGCATATCAAGCAGTTGCCGATTCATTTGCTTAAACGGATTGGAAATATAGTCAGATTCAACACCACTTTTTTTTAATACATCCTAGTGAGCTAGAAATGAGAGCATTCACTGACTGTTGCCAGTTATAGTATCACACGGGATATCTCGTGAGACGATTAAATTTCAAGGAAACAACTTCGACATGCGGTGCTTTAAAGTGTTATATTACCTGTAGGAAACAGAGGAGCTCGCTCCGTTCCTGATTGAAATTGTGCTACAGGTGGAGCAAATGGTGTCGTGGAGGGAATGAAATTGTGCCATACAACGGGTGCTATGGGGCCATGTAGTAGATAACGTGGTAGAATAGAATGAATCTAATAGCGCCATCTATTGCTTATGATATGGTGCCGTATCAATCTATTATGTACTAAAACTCTGTGAACTTTACTCGTTTACTTGATTGTTTGCACACAATCTATGTTATCATACTCAAGGAAGATGTGGTATCATACTCCCAAAAAAAAAAGATATCATAGAAAAAACAGAACGACGATATGCAGCGTATGTAAAAAGGAAGTTCGCCCATAAGTTTGACGTTGCTCTCCCTTTTGAGTGCTGGCTCCAGTATCACACTCCTTGAATGTCGTCTATAAGTGCAATGTGTCAATTTATGTCATTTTGATAGTTTTTTCAATGTTCATATTTACTGAACCGAATTGTATTTTATTTTTTTCTTCAGTCACATAAATGGAGATAGAGTTATATGTCGCGTATTTTCTCATATTTTGATACGATGAAATTGATTCATCATATACATAACTATATTTTCATGTTTCTCTGTTATTTTTTTGATAAATTTGCATAAAATAAAAGCTCATCTCGTTTACTACATGAAAAAATGTAATTGATATGATACACACAGTTTCGCAATGGAGCAATGTTTGCACGAGGGACACAAGCGTGTGCCTGTATCCAAGTTTCAGGGTGACCCTCTAATGCCCAGCACCCACTCAGGTGAGCGGTCTAAACCTCACATAAAAAAAACATTTTCCGGTTCTGACTTCAAACGCGTCATCCTGGGACCAATGTAACTAAAGTATGAAATATTACCGATTTGAGCCAAAAATTCGACATCATTCGTTCTCGTGGGTTAAACCGCTGTGAAAACTAAAGTCACAGGTACCATGCGGTCACAACCCGTTCACTAGCTCAGAAAAGAAAAAACGCAAATAAAGTACAGCCATTGCCTCTGGAAAGGCTGTTCAGAGCATCCCGCAGTGATTAGTGACCGCACGGACATGGTGGTTAGCGTTCACCAGGGCCGCACAATCACACGAAGCAGAATCAGTCACCCAATAAAACACCCAAGTGCCGAGACCAGACACCCAAACTAAGATAGCAAGTGAGATTTTTTGTTATTTTAGATAGCACTATTCTTCGTCTCCACAACATTGATGATCCAACATAGGAAAGAAAAAAAAATGGGGAACATAAGGCATATAGGCAGAAGGGCAAGAACCCAAGCACAAGGGCGCCACCCTACTGGACAAACGCCCACAGGTACAGCTATCCCGGTCGAAGGAGAGCGGATTATAATTATGTATATTAGTTGTTCAAGCCTCCCGAGACAACACTGTGGTAGTTCAAGAGAGGAAAAGGGACATGTAGGATATCGACAGAAACGTGGAATCCATGGCCACGAAGCTGGATCAACGCGCATTGTAGCAGCAAGTCGGGAAGGAAGAGGAAGAACAGATGAAGGTAAGATTAATAGGAGTACGAAATTAGGAATGAAGTAAAGTGGGCACGAAAGACAGACATCCCGAAGGCCCAGCCAATGGCCAATGTAACCTACACAAACCACCTGGGGGCGCTGCTCCCCATAACATCAGATGGGCAAACCTAATTAAACTAACCCTATGGTCCATCCTACGCCCCCGCAAATGAAAAAGAGAACAGAACAGGCACCACCTGCAGAGAAATGTAAAGTGAGAAGGAAGGAAAGGAGCACTTAAGACAGCTCCCGACGGCCCAGTCATAGCTGTGGCAATGCATATGGACCCCCCCAAGTCCCCGGATCACCAGAGCAGCAGAATTGGCCAACCCAACAACCCTAATAACAACGGAGTGCGTCCAGTCAAATTACTGTGCTTTGAGCAAGTAACGCTTCAGGGCACTCTTGTAAGCCCTGGCGTTGGCCAGGCTGCGGAGTGCAGCCGGCAAACTATTCCAGATATACCTAAGCAGATCGATGATGGAATGAATCGAAACATTTGGATTTGAACACACGGGGACTGTTTAGTAGCTGCTGACGCTTGGCTCTAGTGTCATTAGCGTGAACTATTTCATAACTGTGAAACTTGGCACAGAAGAACGACCTATAATCACTACTATAATACAAGTAAAGCTTTACCCCTACGAAATATGTATTGATGTTAGTAACAGTAAACAGGTTGTTGTGATTGTACGCTAGGGACAACGGTCGGAGAGAAGAGACGAGCCTAACGCACTTGTCCTGTGAACGCTGGAGACGATGAGGCCCGTCTTTGAAGAGGCACCCTACACAGTGATGCCATCCATACTCCAAGTGGGGATATGCTAGGCGAAAGTATAGTCTTTTCAATACAAAATCCGGCACAAAAATAGATAGCTTACGCAAAATGCCGCATGCTCTAGATACCTTATTTTTTTATTTTGTACATGTATCAGATGGGACTGGGAATTAAGTTTATCATCAATGATAATTCCTAAGAATTTGGCACAATTCACTCTATTAATTCGAACACCTCTAATTATAAGCTCCTTGTTGGATTCCGTTGATCGGTTTAAAAACAACATGTATGACGTTTTAGAAACATTCAGCGATAACCATCTATTTGAGGAGAGCCATTCATCGATTTTCGTTAGCTCTGCATTAGCGAGGTGCTGAAGCTGATCTAGAAGTTGGTGATGTTGACCCAACGGGTCATGGACAGTGTAGTAGGTGATAAAATCACAATCTATAGCTAATATGCTAGGTATTGGAGAAAATTTTACGATTTGGCTGGAGTTCCAAGCTATGTAATGGATGTGGAGTGCGATATGAACAACATGTAATATACAGGTTGAGCTTAGATATATTTGAATTTGATCAGCACTAGAAGAATTGACTCGATGAGAGGGACACATAGCGTCCGTGCATTTACATCTTTTCTCATCTGTAGAGCAACAAAATATTCAT
>LQNS02277717.1:2238668-2260477 GCA_001587735.2 Parhyale hawaiensis | reverse complement strand
ATGTAATGGATGTGAAGTGCGATATGAACAACATGTAATATACAGGTTGAGCTTAGATATATTTGAATTTGATCAGCACTAGAAGAATTGACTCGATGAGAGGGACACATAGCGTCCGTGCATTTACATCTTTTCTCATCTGTGGAGCAACAAAATATTCAGCAATAGATAAAAAATGTATCATGTCATCTAGATGCAAGATAGCGCTAGTCCATGAATCGCCTACATCTGTTGGAGCTCAAAGAAATCAAGCCGTTATCTATTGCAGGAAAGATTCTTTTTGGTATGAAATAGGAAATTGCGGTAGTTCTTGTAACCGAGAAGTACCTGGGAAGTATGTCACCTGCAGTGCTTTTATCTCTTTACATATATATAGTAAGATTTCTTCCATTACTTGGTTTTCACAGATAGGAGGAAGAAGGAAGATGGCTCGACGAGCGGAGATCGAGGGCTTTGGGGCCAATCTTTTTATTGAATAGAAATAATATCGCTTTATTTCTAATATGTTTAACTTACAGATACTAATGTGCTCATAGTTAGAGTAATGAAGCATAACTCAAACAGCAATCAACCTGCTGATAAGTTTGTGTGCGAATATGCGAATATATATATATATATTAGATACTCTTGCATCACACCGTTGTACATCAGTTCAAGCGTTGCTGTGTCGAGTTTCTTTTCTATAATACTCCCAGCTAAGTGGTTAGATTAATTAGTACATACCTTGTTGATTGTCTCTGTACCGGAAACAGCGGAAAATTTTAAAATAATAATAATAATGATACATAGACTCTGATTTGATCTAAACATAGCATTGATGAGGCTTAAAGGCCGATTTTTGTTTTGCTGAACCTCTGCAGGGCAAGCTTAGCAGCTCCGGTTGCGTGAGGCTAGTTATCACACGCGAGCGAAGTAATTAGCTGTGACAATGTTTTCGTTGAAGATTGAAGTTTGTATATATGTTTGAATGTTTGTCTCTCCACCCAATAAGTGGTCGATGGAGTTGAGCAATGTTCATAACTTTTTTGCAGGGAGTTTGGTGGGTTGACCTAGATGTGACTCACGCCAAAAAACTAGGCCGACCTGGCCATAAAATATGACGGCGTTGAATTTGCCTCCACGGCGGCAGATTGTCTTGCGCCACGAGGTGCTCCATTTTTTTTGAGTTATTATTACAGTAAATAGTTGAAGCCTCCGTTTCCCGCGGGTAATGGTCTAACGCCACGAGGCGTTCTTGTATATTCGTATATCACGTTCGATCATAAACCACTGTTGGCGTTGCCGTATGTATTGTACTCCTTAAATTACATTAGATAGCTGGCAGCAGACGGACCATTAGGCCCATTCCCAGAGTAGAGAATAGACTTGACTACCCAATGATTGTCCAACTAACTTCTGGTGAGGTATGAATGAAATCTATATCCTGAACTATAAGGTGAATGGTGGCTGTGAAGGGATAAATAATAGAACCTTACTGCAGACAGTGGTGTCATTCTATAAATTAAATTTAGTCAAGATTTAAAGATGCGATTCACAATTACTGTCTTCGTGAGCGTCCTGCTCCTGGCGTCTTCAGAAGGTGAGTGACAGTGTTAATATCATCAAAACATACGCTAACCTCTACAGTTTTTAACCGCCCGCACCTCCATGCGGCCCACTCAAAGTACCACATAGGTCCCATGTCTGATTAAAGAAACGGTAATAAAATGTTATATGAGTGATGAAAAAAAATAGGGACCTCACATCAAACGCAAACTGTTGGTGGTGTTGGAAGGAATATTTATCTGCAAAAAACCACAAATTCGTCAATGTATATCAGCAGTGAGCCTCGCCTACTAAGCTCTACGACACCAAAATTGCATGATATATATTGAACAAAAAGCAATTTTACAGATCAATATCAATTTTATAGATTAAAATCTATTTTATAGATCAAGATCAATTTTATAGACCAAAATCAATTTTATCTTTTTCCGATAGTATTTGCTGATGGACGCTTAATTACTGATAATAACTGCGTCACCGTACAAAGTTTGTTTTAGATTCCTATGTTAAGTAGAACAAAATTTTATTGAAATTTCAATGAGGAATCGTAGAATATATTTGGTAGGAAACTGGGAATTGGCTAGTCTATGCATGCACCTTATCGTTGGCGCCCTAATTACGACATACATACAGTTGCTATGAAAAGTAGTTCGTGTTAATGGTTCGTGACACGGTGTTGATGGTTGGTTTGTTGAATATAGATATTATTTGGTTTGTACATTAAAATCATTATTAGATTGTTGCATAGTAACAGGTTCTTATATTATATATTGCGCACATGGTTATTAGTTGTGGTTTGCTTCACAGTAGCGACATTTGACATGTTTAAGTAGCTAGTTTAATATTTCTCGTTGACAAGTATCATCCGGAAAGTATAGTGATAAATGCATTATTTTACTGATTAGGCAACAGATAACGTAGAAAGGGCACTAATATCTCAACCTGAATTTTTGTTTCCATAATAAATGCGAGTAAACTGTTTATGCCCACGGTAGCAGCACAGCAGCAGCAGCAGGCCATGCGTGCTTGACCTGTGTACGAAAGAAGCCGAGCGGTTTTTGTGGCAGCCGGCGTGCTGAGTTAGCAAACTTGATTGGTACAAAAAGCTATGTGAAGGCAGTTAACTTCTCAGGACTGGAAGGGTAGGGGGCGCGGGTCGTTGAACCTTTCGCTAAGGCGCCATAGCGCTTAACAGTCAAGGTTGACTTTGCCTTTCCCTGGCATAGTAATCTGTTGGTGACTGTGACATTATTGCCACATAAAAAGCAGTGCAAGATGAGCTGCAATAAATAATTCGCTAATGGCGTTCCTTCGTGTTTGTATAAATCAAACGAATTACGAGGCTCGCTCTTCTAATGATTTGCGAGTAATATGGGCTATCGTCTGCTGAAACTAATCTCAAATTGAACTGTTTCATGATCATCTAGTCTTGGCTTTACGCAAATAGCAGCCTTTGGTAACTACAGAATAGCGTACCGACGTACGATGACAACAATTTTTTTCGGATGAGTCACTATACTAACTTTGAATATGTTTTCGGTGCAGTACTTTTTAGTTGAAAGCATTTCTATTTATGAATCTCCATAAACTGATTATCGATATTCTTCTTTCTTCATGACATTTTTAAAAATAATGCATCAGTGTAACTTGAAAAAAAAAAAAAATCAGAGTTTGTTCATTGAAGGATGTTTGACAGCTCGCAGCATGTATGGCAGTGTAACTGGAAATCCTTGAGGTTCTTAAAGTTCCAGAAGAATGTTCAAGTCTGCTGCTATACCTGACTTCTTTGATAAACTGATACTCTTCGGCAGAGGTTCAGGTGATACTATGCAAGTCACCCAATGTAGATATAATGGCTGCTGCAGACAATAGTCCTTTCGGTAGGACGTCCTGTGTTTTCGCTGCATATGAAAGATTACTCGGGACATATACCAGTCGCTTCGATAGGCAACGGTCACAGGACACGGACCCCGCATATTTTACTTCTGACGAAGAAACCGAGTCTCGGGTTGATCACATCTCACGAATTTTTGCTGGTATTAAGAGTTTCACGCACACGATCACTTGAAAATGTATACAAGAATAATTATTGTCATGGCAACCGCATCTTAATTAGCATTTAAATGTTTTTTTTTACTGAGATATAAAGAATTTATTTCAGTCAAAGCTTTACAACTTGTGTGGCGGTACTTGGCAACTGCCTAGGTCACGTGATTTCACGTTCTCTATGATCAAATATTTTCTTATGCAAAATGTAATTGCGCCACTGCAATAGTGACTTCTATTTACCATTATCTTTATTTGATTTTATTAATTATAATATTACCCCTGATGCACTTTAATAACTGATTTTTTAATTCATTTGTGAACAAGCTTCAGGATCAGCTGATACGTTCGGCTCTGTGACTGTCGTGTGCGTGGTCGAGATTCTGAGGCAGGACGACAGTTGAGACTTTTATTTTTAAGGCTACAAGACTATCGTCTGCAGCTGCCTTAAAGGGATCCTTATACGACAACCAAATGCATGTGATCTCTCATTCTAACGTTCGTTGCGCAGCTGGGTCTGTTGCAATAGCAGAAAAGTGCACAGTTTTCTAAGTTCTTCAATTCTTTCTATGAAAAAAGGTTTAACCGATTTTCACACGTGGCCCTCGTTAAGTCAACTGACTTCGGCAAATATTTTAACTTGATCTGTTGGGTGACACGCGCTTGTGTTTACTGAAACCCAGCTAAACATTCGCGCAATTTAGCTGGAAGGATTTGCTCATTTGGCGTCTTTGGCGTTAATTGAATTTAATCACCATAAACCTAGGCGAGCTGTAAGCTCAATGACGAATTTCGGTCTCGCCCCAACAGGTTGCGATTCAGACGAATACGAGTGTGACAGCGGCCAGTGTGTCCCCGGCGAGTGGGAGTGTGACGGACTGATTGGCTGTAACGATGGGTCCGACGAAGCCCACTGCGCCGGTAAGGAAGTATCACTTTAGCTCTGGCTGATGAGATTCTACTGACAGTGAAAGTAAGTATTTAATAATCCAGCTACTTCCGCTCGATTTGAAGCCTTCTTACAGAACCTTTTTTATGCATGTGTGCAGGGGAAACACTGCGAATTTGCGACTGCCTGTACTGCATGTACAGAAGCGTGATCTAATCACAGCATGGTTGGGTCACGGCAGTCCGATAAAATGCTAACCATGAATTGAAATACAGTTGCAAGAGCGACATCTGTACACGAGTGTTGTAAGTTTAACAATAACGAAGGCTGTGTTGACCGTAATTTTGTGTACGGAGGTGAAAGCAAGTAAAAAGTATACTTATTCGCCTGCTTCGCTACGGAAATTACTGGTTCATTTATATATTCTGTGCTGCTTTTATTAGAAATAGATGTTTCTGAGCGGGTACCTATGTCACCGCAATCCTTGTCGTAAACGTCGTTACTGGTTTTCGGGTAGTGATTGCAACACAAGTTTTGAGCGGTGGGGTCGCTGGTGTGCCTCAGGTAACCCTGAGATTGTGATTACAACGAACTTCTGCGTATATATATCATGTTTCCAGGTACTAGTTGACACTAAGTATTTAATAACGCGCCTTTATACCTTTGTTCCATAAAACCCATGCAGACGAGAAGCAAAAATTGCTGAATTTTTCATCTTGCCAACAAATGCTCTACCAGACTCGGCGAAAAAGTTGCCTGATGGCGCGTTCAGCAGCATGGGTTTGGGGGCAATCTTTTTCGCCGCGTTCGAGCAATTCAAGGCAACTGGCAGTCAAGTTTTCCCTGTTATCTATTTACTACTACGGCAGCACAACGCCTGCTTTTTTTCTCATAAAATTTTACTATAAATGGTTGCGATTCCGTTCGCCAGGTCAAAGTATGAAGAAAATTGTATGGAGGCTACGACGATGGTGGCCATCAGAAACGTACATAGCATAGCAAAGTTTGGTTTATAAGTTTCAAGATTGTACAGAACAGTTGAAAACACTCAGCCGCTGACTACTACGCACAGAGCATGAAAAACAAGCTGATGAACGAGGGATCAAATTTACGATGTCGGTATTTTTCTATTCTACTTTACGCAACCTGTAATAATTTTACCCTAAAGCATTGTGATTGCAAGCTAGAGCCTTCACACAGCTATACGCGTGCATTGAAATATCGTGCCAAGTTTGACCATCCGACAATTTTTTCTCTTCGACATCAGAGAAAAAATAGCTCGTTTGCGCAAGCCCTTACAGAAAAACTACAGTCAATTTCCAAAAGCTATCTTACTGATATATAATCAAAATTAATCCTTCGCTATTTGGTTTATGGGCCTATTGCGTTGGGCCTATTGGTTCGTCTACTGCCGCCTATCTAATCTAAAATAATCTAATCTAGTGTTATTCTTAAGAGCAAAGGCAAGATGCGGCCATACAACGAGCTAAGCTTTATTAAAACCATATACAGCATTCAGTCGCTTATAGCAAACTCTGTGCTTAAAATACAGTCTTGTTAAGTATGGAAACTGCAATAAATTGCAGTGTCAATGTATTTATTGATCCGTCGATTTGTATATTAATCTATTCATACATGCAGACGGTACTGGTTATACGCGATGGATACGTTCGCAGAAGAAAATTTGCGCGTAATAAGACCTACTACAGCGGGTGCGGCTTGATTATGCAAATCGTATTTTTGCATTAAAAATTATATTTTTTCAAGTTTTACTGCCGAAATTTTGATGTAACTCGTTTAATCAATATATTTTCTTTCTATTCAGGCGGAATACGTAGTAACATTCAGTTAATTAATCCTGTTTTTTTTTAGGAAAATTGAAATAAGTAGTGTTTTTAGGTGTCCGACCTGATTATGCAAGTGTTCAAAAATGGGAAAAACTGGTTTCACTGATTTTGATCTACTGAAAATCACATCTGTACTTGGCAAGGGAATGACTACTATCGAAATATCCAAGAAATTGAATAGGGATCATCGAACAATCAAAGCATATGCAACGTATGGTAAGAATTGTAAGAAAACACTTGAAAGAGGTCATTTAAGGAAACTTACCGATAGGGATAAGCGCCAAATTGCTAGGAAGATGGTTAGAACACCTCATTCGACTAGCGAAAGAATTTTTGACGTAGCTGGAGTACTGCAAATGGGAAAAACTTAGAGGTATGAAACGCTGAGCAGCCTTGGAAAAGTGAAGAAACCGGACTATAAAATGCCACTGTGCAAAATTCACAGGGAAAAGCTTGTTCAATGAGTTGAAAAATATATTAAAATTAATTTCATGAATGTTGTTTTCACTGATGAATGCCGCGCCACGCTGGATGGACCAGACAGATGGCCATCTGGTTGGTTATTGAAAGGGCGCCCTATAGGAACCCGGATTCGACGACAGCAAGGCGGCGGAGGGGTAATGTTCTGGGTTGGAGTCAAAGGGAATTAGATTATTGGACCGTTTAGGGTGCCAGAAGGGGTAAAAATAGATTCCAAGGGCTACTGCCAGCTTCTTAAGGAATTCTTTGTTCCCTGGTTGGAAGACCAAACTTAGTTGGACAGAAAGTCCTTAGTATTTTAGCAGGATAATGCAACAGCGCACAAGTCACGTTATACAAAGAGTTGGTTCTTGGATCACGGCTTTAAAGAATGCAATGTGATGGTTTGGTCCCCCAAACAGTCCCGAATTAAGCCCCACTGAAAATATATGTGCCATCAATAAACAAACAAACTCATATAGTTCTCATATGGATGCTGGGTCTAACATATTTAGAGCACAGCATCCTGAGGTTTTCATACTTGAGACTAACATAAGAACAACACTTAATACTAACATAGGGGAGAATTAGCATTTGTTGTGGAGTGCTCCACTTAATACACTTTACAGAAAACCGAGAAAAATTGTAGTGGCCTGTCATAATGGTAAAACATTTACACTTGAATAAGAAAAGAACAAAATCAAGTATGACATTCGGGGGTCGCAATGGACTACAATAAAAAGCTTAAATGATTGCCCTACACATGGAGTTTTATGTACATAATTGGTAATACCCACTGTACATCGGTATTCAATAGGTCTTCTCTACTGGTTCTGTGGATGTGGAGGGATTCTAATGTTGTGAGCTCGATGGGATTGGAGGAGTCTATGATGGAGAGGTCATTTCTGCTGATGGCGCATTCCGATCAAAACTGTTGGTGATGCGATAGCCACAAAGTATTATAATAGTTTCGTAGTCCGGGGGGCGAGATTATTCAACATATACGGAGCAGTGTAAGCTTTACAGTGGCCATGTCTCTGACGCTTTAAATTTGTGAATGACCTGCGTACGAATGACTTTCACGGACTATTTGGACGACATTCGCCGATGCACTTGTGGGGGGGTAACTCGCTGTTAGCCACCCCGCTGGTCACGGACTGCAGCATCACCTCTGCACAAGATGGGCGGTGTGCGTAACGTCGCCTGGACCTCGTCTGCAGTATCATCAAAGGTAAAGGATGGGATAGTTGTTTTGCTCAGCGTGTAGGCGGGAAGCTGACTGTGAGGGTTTCGCGAGTGGTAAACCGGTACGACTGGATACACCTAAATGTTGGTCAATGCGGGCTTTGAAGTGTTGTCCAGTTGACTTTCTACAAACATTCTTCAAAAATAACGGTTATCCGCACCATTTTCTGGACCACTAGTGCAAATTGTTCCTAGAGAAGCTATTCGACCCCGGCATTAGCAAACCCTGGGTCAGTAAATTGGACTTCTTTCAATCGCTTCCGTTCAACAACAAAGCATCTGTTAGTGCAGTAAACACTTTGAAAATGTCCTCTCTGATGCCTACCCTCATATCAACTTCAAATTTTCATACAAAAGCACATTTACCATAGGGTCCTACTTCAAATTTAAGGACAAACCCCCCACACCACTTTTGCCTAGTATTATTTACCGTTACCGATGCCAGGCCTGCTGTGACTTATATATAGGTAGCACTGGACAACACTTCAAAGCCCGTTTTGATCAACATTTAGGTGTATCCAGTCGTACCCGTTTACCACTCGCGAAACCCTCTCATTCAGCCCCCGCCTACACGCTGAGCAAAACAACCATCCCATCAGCAGGAATGACTTCTCCATCATAGACTCCTCCAATTCCATCGAGCTCACAACATTAGAGTTCCTCCACATCCACAGAACCAGACCTAGCCTCAACATTATAACCTCGGCTGTACCACTGCACACTGTCCACACCTAGCCTCACATCTGCCGACTGTCCAGGAGCTGACATCCGGCCCCTATTGCGGAGCTCTGATCAGTCACGTTTTAGACCTCTCCCCGACAACAACCATGCTCCCCTAATCAATTTGCAAATAGAGGAAATTTTTATTGATAGGTTATTAGTTTATAGGTTCCTTCTGAAGATGGGATTTGTATCCCGAAACGTTAAATTTTAATTTTGTCGACTTTTATTTAATATTAGACTTTTTGCCTTAGGGTACCTCTTAATAGAAAAAGAAATGAGAGAGAGTAACAGAATCCCGCGGACAAGGTCGGCTATCTCGATCGACAGCCCAAATCACGGAACACAAGGGGAAATGTGGAGAACATACCTAATTTTTTAAAGCTAACTTTTCCAGCAGGGGCTGCGGCCAGCTGCAACATCCGCTGCGGAGCAGGCACTTGGGCTTACTTAGGAATAATGCTATACACTAACGTAAGAGAGAGTTATCATCTAGTTTGTTGAGAGTCACTGGCACAATGCCTTCATATGAATGAGATAATAAGAAAATGTCGGTTACCCAGAGTTAAAGCAAAAATGGTTCTTGAGATCATGAAATACAGTTCACAGAACAAACAAACAAAATAAAATATCTTTTAAATAAAAGAGCCAAGGTTACGGAAGCGAACACAGTTAGGTTTAAAATCTACTAAAGCTTTATAAACGTTTCGGGATCTACATGGCCCATCATCAGCATCTGAAATGATAAGTAAAGAATATATGAAAAATGGACCCTACTATCAGTTCTCTAAAATGCAAATGAAAAGACTACCGGGTATCTAAAAGTAAAGAATAAAATACTACGAACATATTTCGAAATATTTTACTGATATAGATTTTAAAATCATTATGACTAACAATTACACAATAGGTTCATTTTTCCGTTTTATGGATCGACTTCCATTCAGTATGCAAAGCTCCATCGCGTCTAAATTTTGTTGCGCACTGTGTGCATCTTTTTACATAGGGCAACGTATCGTACGCTGCACACGAGGGCCAGTGAGCATGCGGAGAGGAGTTAGAACAGGCAACATTCTCGCCAGCTCCGCTCCCTCTTCCGTTAGAGCTCATGCAGAGCAGTGCTGAGTGCCGGTGTCTCTAAATGACTTTAGTGTTTTAGCATTTGCAGCTGACCATTTTGATTTTCGAAGTTTAGACTCAATGTATATTTCGCAATTCAAGCCAGTTTTAAACGACCTAAACAGTGCCCATCCTTTATATATTACTAACAGATAGATTTCTTAGCTGTGCTTCATTGTTCATAGTATTTATTCTTTACTTGTAGATACCTTGTAGTCTTTCCATTTTAATTTTAGAGAACTGATATTAGCGTCCATTTTTCTTATATTCTTTACTCACCATTTCAGATACTGACGATGGAACATGTAGATCCCGAAACGTTTATAAAGTTTTAGTAGATTTTATACCTAACTATGTTTGCTTCCGTAACCTGGGCTCTTTTATTTATGTTACGGAGTAGTAAATCACTAGATGTCATTTGTTAAAGATCATGTATTTCTTATATGGATGCAGTGCTCGACAAATTAGGGGCTCAACACCCTGAGGTTCTCAAGCGTATAAGTAACATTCTGAAAGCTAACAAATGGGACAAGAGTTACAATAGGTTCGACGAATAATAGTAGGTGGTAATTTATGTTAACCGGTTTGAAACTAAAGCGACAAAATGGCTAAATTTTGGACAAATATACATATTATTATATACAGGGTGTTTTTTTTCATTGTGCGGAAAAATTTTAACCATGTGTAGAAAAACTCAAATAAATCAATTTTCACGAGCGATAAAATGCCCCAAACTCTTTAGTTTTTGAGTTATAATGACTTTAAGAAATTTCATACTTTAAGTAGGATAGTACGGGCGCGCCAAATTTAACCCGGATTTTTATAGTTCTGCACGTTTTCCGATCACATTCCTGCTCACGGGTCAATTCTGAAGCGATGTTGATGATTATTCGGGCGAATACCGTGAGGATTATTAAGCCTGAGCCCAATGATGATAATTGTGAACGTTAAAAACGCCATTGCGAGTAAAATGCGAACAGTAAAATGTGAACAGATCAGCTTGGAGAATTCGGGATCCCCATGCTCGCTGCTGCATGAATCACTGTTGTCAAGGGGTTCTTGCTGTCGTACAGGCATAACGACAACTAGTATATCATTTCATTTCGTTTTTCACCCTCTTGCGTCTCATGTATCGCTATTAAAAGAAAGAAAAAGTGATTCAACTTCACTAGCTTCAAGAATATAATCAGTGTGCTACCACAGTAGGTTACCGCAGTAGGGTGCACAGTAGGTTATATGTTTAGTAAGCTGGCAAAGAAAGTTGTGGTTGCATGGTGCAATTCGCTGAATTATCGACTGAATGTGGATGTAAAGACTGGCATCGCTTTGCTGCCAGCAGGTGTCATTGACGAATATCGAGAATAGAATAGGCCCTAACACTGATCCTCCAATTAATAGTACGAGAAGAAAAATCACTAGCACAACAAAACCAAGTTGTATTACGCACAGTTCTCAGTGATATTTTTCTTGGCTTTTCTACCGGAAGAACCCAAGTTTAATACAAACTCAGATAAGTTTTTAAGGCCTAAAGGGGCCGGCGCGTTACTACTGGCAAGAAATAGTCAACAGAGAGGGGAAGTATGGAGGACCTGCCTAACTCAACAAGCTAACCTCGTCAGCAGGAACTGTGGCCAGCTGCAGTACATCTTGCGGAAAAGGTGCTAGGGATATTTAAAGAGAAATACAGTATATTGATATATAAATATATGTTTGGATATTAGGAGTAATATTTAGGAATTGCAATTGATGTTTATTGGAATTTAGTAACATATTGATAAATGCGTTCGAACGCTCGATCAACATGATGCGAGGACTTGCAGCTCGCATGCCGTCCAAGCTACCGTATCTATGCTACCGATATTAGTATGCATTGGGACGACGTGCGAGCCGCACATCCTCGCATGAAGATGCAAGTGCGAGTGAATAGTGTGGCCTGTGCAGGGGGGCTCAGTTAGACTTTTGGTACAATTTTCTTTAGTGCACGCTGTATATTTTCTACTGCTACTGATATACCACTGATGATCTTTTCACTGTTGTTCCTCTTTTTCCAAATTTGCCGTACCGATGATGCACCTTGATCCAGACAGTCTCTTGCACCGGTTCCACATTCTACTTGAGATTCTTAATGCTCCTCATTTCTTTCTTTAGTCATCATCGAAGTGAAGAAGGGGACTTGAAGTTTGTAGTCAAAACATTTTACTGAAGACCAATTGATATTTCTTCACTTAGATATGTATATTGTGTACCCCCTCCTGCCTGGAAATAAGATGGGTAACATTTGACTCACGCCTCATCAAACGTAAGCGATGATAGAATTAGCACCAAGTTGCAACCCGGTCGCATGATGCAGTGAAGATATCAATATTATAGAGCATAGGCAGATAAGACGCGGCGATTCGAGGTAGACATTAAGTCTTTAAGGCTTGACTTGTGCGAATCATCAGAGAGACGTCCTGGTTTCGACTTGTTGATTCAAGTTTCAGGGGCTGACTATTTCTCAGCTGCCTATAAAACTTCCATAAACTTGTCTTACTCAGCAAAATCGAGATTTCACTTTGCTCAACATTATCGAGTTGCGTGTAGCACCTGAAACACGATTCAAAGTGACGAAGTTAGAGTGGTCAGCCAAGTGAGCTTGGCTTAGATTGCCTTGACGACCCAGTCGAATATGCTCATAGCTTCATGGCTGATTGAAAAGCGGAAGGCAAATATACCATACTGCAATTGGTGTCGGTTAAGTACAGGTGTGATGAAGGGGTTATTCATCCGCGGCTATTTTTCTTTGGAACGATGTTTTCTTGTTTTTTTTTTACTCTTTTTTAAAGTATTCTCCAAACCATGACTCTCAGGAGCACTTGAATTTATCGTTGAACTCAAGGCGATTATCTTAATTTCATGATAGTTGATATTCTCAGACTCTGTGATATTCGGCTTTACCACAGACAAAAGAAACAAAGCCGCACAACTTCCAAGCACACCTCAGGTTGACCACTTGAGGCCGTTGGGCACTGTTTATTTCACTAAAGAGAGTTATGTCAGACCTAAGCGAGCATGCGGGCAGCAACATTCAGCCAATCACAGCCGCTCTGCTGGAGCTCGAAAGCGAGCCAATTAGCGGCCGTCTTGACACTGACGTCATTGCACAGCAACTGTGCACAAACGTACGCACGAATGCTTACCTGACCGAACTATCTGCAGCAGTAAATGAACTGTGCTGTTGCAGGAGCAGCAACATTGTCTCCTGGCGTGGCTGGATATATCTAAATAAATAGCGCTGCTATTATGGATACGACCATACGATTTGCTGCTACCAATCAATGGGGACGTCATCTTTGCCGCTATTATTCTCGCAAAAAATACTGAAGAAATGCCCGTCTGTGTTCACATGTCTGTGGGCTTTACGTCAGTTTGGATGACTGAAATTACGTTGTAGGAGTATTCATGACAAAGAGGTTTAATACGGGAAGGGAACGAAAGCCTCGGCGACGAAACTCAAATTTCAGCCAGGGTTGAAGCCTGACTGACTGGCTGCGCATATGTATTGCAATACTGTATTGGAGTTTTTGACAGTTTCTTGAGTATTGCTCCACAAAAAAAAAAAAAAAATACATCTAGGTACTGCATATTGTAGTGTGTGCGAGTGCAGGTGGGAATCGACGCACACTATGCCCGAAATATGACTAGAATTAAGGTTGTAGGGGGCGGCAAGGCTGCAGCACTGTGGCTCGACATAATAGCAATGGGAGAAAATCAAGCTAAAATTGGTGGGCCTATTTGGGGGAGAATATACTTTATTAGCTTTCTTCTACCTATACCCATAGCAAGTCTACACGTAACGCACTTTATGTATCGATTTTAGAACATATTTTTGTTCTTAACACGCCATCAGAAGTCAGCGACGCCAACAACAACGACAATGATCCCTCTATCGATTAAACTCCCGTTATCCATGCTACGCATGTCACTCTACAGCAAGATTACGGACACGGTCATGAACAACGAAGAAATCACAGAGATCTTATCGGACTTTCTTCACCGTCATTTTTTCTTAATGTTAGGGTACACTAGTATATATAAGAACAGTGACGCTATACAGGTCCTTGTTCGCTCCCTGAGAGACTCTCTGTTCCCAGCAGGTTGTGGATCGGACGAATTCGAGTGCGACAACGGCCAGTGTGTGCCAGGATACTGGTTGTGCGATGGGCTCCAAGGCTGTAGCGACAACTCCGACGAAACTCACTGTGAGGAAATATTTTCCATGACTAAGGCCCGGTTCACACGTCCCTCAACGTAACGCGTTCAGTCAAACTGATGGATGAAAGCGACTGCAGCAAAAGCGGGAGAGTGAAGGATGAAGCACGTCGGTTTTTTCAACGCGCCGCGTCATTCAAGTTTAGTAAACAGAACCCATAAATACTTAATTAATCCTCTATAGCGTTTTCAAATCATGAAAAAGCCGACAAATATTCTTTTTTACCGCCACTTTAATGAGCAAAATCACTGTATTCCGTTTAACATAAGAAAACTTGTTGAGCTGAAAATGTTGTACTTCGAACAGTGGCGCCATCTTTGATTCCATGACGAAGGGATTGCTGCGCGCTCATTTAACTTTCATCGGTTTATCAGACTGGAATTATGTTGAAAATAGGTTGTTCCTATCAAATCAGGCTATAAGATAATAAGATACGAATGTGACTCCAAGCTATCGCGATATAGCTATAAGGGAAAATGTAAAGAAAAGAGACCATAAGTGAACGCGTGGCGTCATTCATTTGAGTGAAGGTCGCTTCTATGTACATGTGGACAGAGACAGCAAAAGTTGACGGACAGCTGGTGTTCATTTTCGTGATTGAACTCATAGAAATGAGGGACGTGTGAACTGGCCCTAATTCAACCATCAAGTTGCTACATATAAGGGCATCTTGTATGAGTCTTAGATTGTCTTAACGAAGGCTTAAAAAATCCTCCTACAACTGGTAAAGTAGTGTAGATAATTTCTGTTATTACTAGATGATAAGAAGATAGAATGGAGAACAGGAATTCTGCTAAAGATAAATATTTGCGTACTATTACTTTATTCTTATAAAGGCTGTAATTCTGCCTCATCAACCTATTTTAGTTCTTATTAAGCTGCAAAACTGATACATTCAGAACTTGTCACTAATTAATTCAGTTCGGTTTAAAGTCATTTTTTCACCTTCCTGAAGTGGCTAAGACACTCATTGGTCAGTTTTTTTGTACAGATAATATGTGAATAAAATTTTGTTCATGTGCGATTCAAGACATTAAATATGGGTACGACGTTTGGGCCTACGGCGGTGGCTAGCGCAGGCGATGGGTTTACGGCATGGTTATACCTCCATGGCTTACATTCACTACCAGTGCTGAAGGGGCGGACTCCGCACAGCCCCACTTTATCATATTGAACATTGTTTCCTTATTCTGCGTCGTCCGTACTATTTACTTTAATTACAATGGTATCGTATGTAGCAGTATTCTAGCCATCGCTAGTCCATGCACAATAAATATAACATTTTTTTATTGGATAAACGGTCGAAACACATATGTTAAGAAAGTCTAGTACAATAAAAAGGATACGTTGCACCTTTTCTAACAGAACGTTTCCTTTTATTTTTCGGGGGATCAACAAATTTACTAACAAAATAGCCCTCAAGTTTACGGAATAACTGTAAAGGAAAACTTAAGTTTCCTTAGTTTAAAATCGTAAATTATGGTAGTGGAAATCCTGGGAAATCCAGTAATATTTTCGGATATTTGTAATTGAATATATATTAAGCTGAAGCAGTAACAGCGTTGCGCACAGAATACCTCAGCTCCTGGCGAGAAATGCATCATTTTTTTTTTATTTGCTTGGCTTGCTTTGCTTCATCTTTCGTAGCTCGCTTCTGCTGCTGACCACATATTGCAACTCCTTGTTGTTGAAGGCTGCGACACAGACCAGTTCCAGTGCACAGAAGATCTGGAATGCATACCTGGCTACTGGCAGTGTGACGGATTCCCAGACTGTCCGCTTGGTTCCGACGAAGTTGGCTGTTCGCCTTCGACCACTACAACATCTACGACAACTAGCTCTACAACATCTTCTACGACAACTAGCTCTACAACATCTTCTACGACAACTAGCTCTACAACATCTTCTACGACAACTAGCTCTACCATAACTTTCACGACAACGGGCCCAACAACCACCCCGAGTTCAACCACAACTGCCCCGTCAGGAAACTGTCCCACTCTGTACGAGTATGTCTACGATCGCTGCGTGGCGGCGGCCGACGAAGCGTTCGGGACGTGGCATGAGATGAACTACCGCTGCAGGGAGTTCGGCGGCGTCATGGTAGAGATCGATGAAGCGAATTTCTTCTATGAACTGGTGCGGTATATCGGAGGAATCCCAGGTAAGCTATACGAAAGTCACTCATATCGATGGTTTTTTTGTCTATGTTAACGGATAGTTTCATGCCTCTGATTTGTAAGATAATTAATACTAATTAATGGCAAGCATCCTGAGAGAAAAATGGAGACAGGTGGAAGTTTTTTCCATCGAGCTGTCTAAATATAGTAAACTGGTTTACGATAAAAACCCTTCTATAAATAAACAATTCATACTTACGTAACAAAGACTTTTGGGCGTATTTAAGGGAATGTCATGGCAGGTATATAGGGCGCCTAGTATCTTGGCAGCGATGAAAAATACATTCCAAATTTACATATCACTCCAATCAAACGTTTTTATCCGTTTATGCCCTTATGACACCAGTTATTCACAAAAAAATCCCTTTTGATATTTCATGAGATGTGTACATACCTCACTGGTACTAATTAAGAATAGGTGCATGTGCTGATTGCAGAATGCTCGTCTACTGCAGGACCGACAAAAGACTTCTACAGCACCATTTAATGGCTCTTATGTATCTCTCTCAAATTAAGGCCTCTATTTTGCATGACAATGAATATATCAACGACGTAAATTGTTTTAAACTCGCCTTCAAAAATAACTGCAAGCTGATAGTGCAGCTTCAGAATACTACATAAAAAGTGGAAATTTGGACAACATTATGTGACTGTTGATGGATCGCCACATGCACACGGACACAGATTACAGTCTTGTATCTCTACACACAGAGGGTCTCACCAAGAGCTACTGGACCGGTGGCCAGAAGCCCGCTGGACTGTCGACAGAATTCATCTGGAACACCACTGGGACTAATGTTCCACTGAACAGTCCTTTCTGGGCCGTGTACTATGGTGGTTCGGAGTACTATGAGCAGGTAAGCAAGTCTAGGCTTTGAACTAGGTAACTAATCAACGATACTGGAAGAATTCGAACAATGCACTCAAGGCCAAAATAATAATACTTTCATTATATTCAGAAAGTGTAATTCGACCTAAATATAAGCCTTTTTTGGGGGGGCAAAAGATCTCTTTCCTCTCTTCCTTCAATTTTAACATAACTTTTCCCTAAGTGTTAGTTACTTCCAATTTTTCAATGCCGAGCCTGTAGTGGTTGCGAATCTGTACTGGTAGAAAACTGTGTGGGTAAGGGTTTCAAATCTCTATTGCTAGAGAGCTGTAAAGGTTCAAAATATTTGCCGACATGGTTTTGTATTAAGAGAGTCTGCCTTCCATGCACAATGTGACTCACTATGGGATTCAAATGGAGGATAGTTTACAAGGCCCCTCGACTCGCGTCATGAAGTACCTTGGCGGAGGGTGCAATTGAAACAGAGGGCGAGTTTGAAAGGCTTCCAAAAAGCTTTTGTTTTGAATGTAATAGGTAAAATATCATACGCCTATTATAAACCTATTACCTAGTTTTACATGCCTATAAGTTTTTACATATTACATTAAAACAAAAGCTTTTTGGAAGCCTTTCAAACTCACCCTCCGTTTCAATTTTCAATTTCACCCTCCATTACGGTAGAAGCATCTTGGAGCCATAGCAACTTTCAATCCACGATATTTGCCCGCCTGCTTCCCTTGCCGTCAGAACTTTCAACAGAAAGAGCTAAATTTTTCGAAATGGGCAAGAACTTTATTTTTGACCGGCGTATTTTTTTTTGTATTTTTGATACTCAATTTCAGTTGGTGCTTCTCGGAATACAAAAAAAAAGAAAGGAAATCCGTATTTTTATGTGAACGTTCGGAAAAATAGGCACAAATATGCAATTGAACTCGTATACCTTAATATAATTAATTGCATGTAAAAAGTCCCAGGATATTAATAATAACAGCATTTTTTTTTTTATTTCTCATATGGATGCCGTGTCCAACGTATTTAGAGCACAGCATCCTGTAATATTCATAGGTACTTAAGACTGACATAAGAATAGCACTTAATACTTACATAGGAGAGAATTATCAATAGTTGTGCAGCGTTCGACTTAATGCACGTTACAGGAAACAGAGAAAAATTGTAGTGGCCTGTCATAATGGTAAAAGATTTACACTAGAATAATCAAGGAACGAAATCAAGTGTGACTTTTGGGGGTCCAAATGGACTACACACAAATCTAAAAATGATCGTCCATTGCATGTAGTGGAATCGCAGATAAAGTTCTAAGTATATAATTGCTTACCCACACTGGACATCTAAATCCAATTGGTCTACTTTACTTCTAAATTACCTTATTTTTCGAGTATATCTAGAATGAAGAGTATTAAACTAACAAGTCTGTGTAAATGATGCTACTTGTACTATATTTTTATTCTCGCGTGAGACCGGTTCAAGACCAAAGAAGTAGCAAAGTCGCCCAACTTGGAGCACTGATTAAGTAGTTATTAACCTAGTCACCTAGATAGTTATATAACAGCTTGAATCACGGTGCGTGTTTTATGTGGTATCATCTTTTCCCTATAGCTGTGATAAAAATAGAGAAATCTTGAAATAAAATAGACATAGTACAGGTAAAAATACGCTACACGTTTCTAATGTAATCCATTCTATGACTGAGATTCCGCCATTTGTGATAGACAAGAATTTGCTGGTGAATAACAGCCGGCTGGGGGTGGGGGGTGGGGGTGAGGGGCGGGCAGAAAAGAAACGCCATCAGAGAGTCATTTAGAAGCTATGAATTAACTGAGTAGTTTGCTATGGGTCAGGGAGTTTCAGGCACATTTACCTCGAAAATTGTAGCAAAATAAAACCATTCATTTGACTGTATGGACGCAGTACCCAGCATGTTAGGAGGGCGCAGCACCATGAGTGTTTTATTATTAGTCTTAAGACTAACATAAGTTTTTGTTATTCTTAAAGTTAGCACACGGCACAAAATTTGCCAGATTTTGTTTAGCGTTTTCTGTCTATGTATGACAAAAAATGGAGAAAATTTAAAACTAAATCTAGACATACTACAGTTTAGGAGGCTTATTATATCCTGTAGAGTTACCGCCCTGTTATTACCAATCATTATCGTTTACAGGAGCCCGTGAGCGAAGCAGCGGCCCAGTACGTCTACCTGAACGCAGACAGAAGTCTGTACTTCAGCGCTGGAGCAGACAACGTGGTACCGGCCTCCGTGGTCTGCCAGGTGTCTGCTAGCGAGGTGCTACTGTAAAGGCTGGAGGACCATAGCTTGCCAGCCGTCAAAAAGCTTAGTAGTGGGTAATGCACCGAATCGGGCATTTTTGAGGGTAGGTTCCCCTCGCGCCGCCGGGTCATCGCGCCGCCCCTTCCGGTTTCCCAGGCCCCGCCCACTTCCGGTTTGCGCCCCCNTTTTACCGTATCTTAGCAGTTCAAATTTTGCTTCATTAAAGGTCATATTATTTCTTACCGACCATTGGCAGATACTTTCCAAATCTCGTTGCACAGATAGCACGTCTTCCACAGATTGCCACTTTTTTGGAACAGTTCTGAGATGAAAAACAAGACATGCAGTTTCAATTTTGTGATCCACGTCCCGCGCTTCGTTGTGCCTCAGTCCATCAGGTGGGACAGTAGTGTATAAGGCACTGAGATAGCACTTTTTGAGGGTAGGTTCCCCTCGCGCCGGCGGGTCATCGCGCCGCCCCTTCAGGTTTCCCAGGCCCCGCCCACTTCCGGTTAGCGCCCCCCCTGACCCCCGCTAAACCGGAAGTGTATTGGCCGTTACAAACCGGAAGGTCGCGCGCGAGGGTAGCCGCGAGGGTAGGTTACCTTCAAAAACGGCGATCTCATCGCCTTACCCACTACTAAGGACGCTCATAGATGATGGAAACATGTATTTCGTTGAAATCTTGAATATTATGGAAGTTATCATATGTTGGTGTAAATATGTAGTAGTGGGTAAGGCGATGAGATCGCCGTTTTTGAGGGTAGGTTCCCCTCGCGCCGCCGGGTCATCGCGCCGCCCCTTCCGGTTTCCCAGGCCCCGCCCACTTCCGGTTTGCGCCCCCCCCCTGACCCCCGCAAAACCGGTAGTGCATTGGCCGGTATAAACCGGAAGCTCACGCGCGAGGGGAGCCGCGAGGGTAGGTTACCCTCAAAAATGCCCGATTCGGTGCATTACCCACTACTAAGCTTCAGTTCAGTTACTAGTTAGTGAACTTCGACAAGGAGTCATCCTGAAGATATGAGCCTCTATCCTTAACATCTTTAGGGAAATGGTTGTAATAAAGTGATGATCATCTATTAACTATTCATTTTGCATCGATATAATTTTAACTCCTGTAGCAATTAAATTTATATAGAGCGAAAATTTCTGTAATAAGAGCTCGTTTCGTAAGCCAGTCCTTTTGTTGGTCGCGCTTGGATGCTGTATATATGTATGCCTAATGCCGGGCACACAGTTACATTCATGCTCACAATTTGATGCGGGGATGTGCAGCTCGCACATTGTCCCGATGCATATTTTAGATATGCATGAAGACATAAATACGGTAACGCAAAGGGTATGCTAGCTGCACATCCTCGCACCAAGTTGTAAGTGCGAATGGAAGTGTAGCCGTGGCATCAACCATCCTGCCCAGATTATACTAGCGGTGGCCGCACTTAACTAGGGCGCAACCACGTACACTAGTAACAAAGCCCGGAGGTCAGGCTAGTTGGCGGCCCTGCCGCATATTTGCTCTAATCACGGAGCCGCAAGAGGCCGCAAGGGCCCAGCTCTATATTACAAACTAAAAAATATCTCCAGTTTCACCAGCAAGTATGCCAGTTTCATGTACACTGAAAAGACAAGTGTAAATATTCCTTTTCCAATGTAAATCCAAGAATGCTCTTGCATAGCTTTGTATTATCAGAGGTTTAGATAAACACGCTGTTATATTATTGTTATTAAATCACACCTGACTGACGAAGTGGGAACGGAGAAACTCCATGAGGTTGACAAACCCCCACGCCACCAGCCCAGCGGGCGAAGAGAAATGAAAAGAAAAAAAGAAAGAGAAGATCCGAGATCACAGACTAGCGCTGTGTACAGATTGCTTAAGAGGGAACTTCAAGGTTCTCCAAACATAGAAATGGGGATCTGCTCAGCTCGGTGTTAAAATCAGCTTGCCCTCGAGTACAGTATGCCAAAGGTATCTATTACAGGCAGCGGCGCTGCTGTGGTCATCGACACCCCGACCCGCGTGCCACCCACTGAGCAGCTAATTAGTCACCACGGACTGTTGCCACATGTGGTATTCGCTCCTCCATCTGTACAGTACAGGCCTTGAATTGCCCCCCCCCCCCCAAAAAAAAAGAACTTAATGTGTTATTTGTATGTATGTTATTCGTACAAGTTGCTAGACATATTATGGAGAGTAAATTAACAAATTTTTGCCGCGACCTGTCACTTTGTGGGTTTCTTAATCTCAGTATTTAATTTTATGTTTGTCAACAATATAGCTCAAAAATTCATCTACAGATATTTATGGATTATAAAGGAATTCTTGGTAATGTTGATGTACATGTATGATTAAATTTTGGTGATGATCGGTTGGGCTGTTTGTGTGTTTGA
>LQNS02277717.1:2212537-2227322 GCA_001587735.2 Parhyale hawaiensis | reverse complement strand
GTTAGATGTTTATCCAACCACACCCCAAGCGATTTGACAACATCACGAGGGGTAATGATTGAGTTGCTAAAAGAAATAGAGATAGGTTGCAGCTGCTTGTAGAGTTGATGAGTGCCAAATAAGAGATCTGGTTGACTCACAGGCAAATCTGTATTTGGGCCGCAGGGCTCCCTCCTTCTCTATAGAAGCTCCTTGCAGAGGATGAAATGGTGCCATACAACGGGTGTAGTAAACCACATAATTTAGTGGACGACATGGTAGAATATATGGATCAAATCACACCAAATAAAGCGGAGGAAATGGTGCTGTAAATATTGCGCTAAAACTTTGGGAACTTTATTTATTTACTTGCTTGTATGCACACAATGTATATTAGTGGAACCTGCTGGCAAAACGATATGTTTCAAGCGTCAGCACGGGACGAATACTTAAGGAACTTCGTAACTTGGATACCGATTGCAATATTAGTTGAGTGCACTAGAGAATTGAAATTCTGAAATTTGAGCCGCGTGGCGAGTATTAGTAGCTTAGACGACTGAAGAATAGTAACAGTTTATTGGTATTATAGATAAAAGGAACATAAACATTTGCTATAAGATGTGAAGAACTTCGAGTGTGAAAATACTTTAAGGTGACACGGGCAATACAACTGGACGACGTCATATTTATATATTTGTGTAAGTGGGCAGAAAATCGTTACGAAAACACGCTTCGTTGAACGAGTAGATGACATAGTACTTTGATCTTTTTTCCAGTCTTTCAAGGGTTCTAAAGCTTAGTTTTGTGTCAAGAGAACATGTTCTGAGAGCAGTAAAAGACAGCCAGTTGATTAAAATCGTTTTAATGTTCATAGTGACGTTTCGGGTTAACGTAACCCATAATCATACAAAGTAAAAGCGTAGACTGACGCTCGACAGGTGCCACCAGGACTATGTGGCGCAATTGGTCATAGTCTTCTTAAACGAATGTATGGCGAGCTCCTAATGGCTTATCTATACTAAAATGGTACAACTGTATTTACTGTCTATCGCTTAAAACCTATCGCTGTTTGAGAAAAATGAAAATAATTGCACATGTAACTCTGCTAATAGAAATGAATGTCTATTTGCTTTACTAGATAAATATACGAACTAGCAGCGTACACACTAGAAGCAAATTCAGTTGAAAACTAAAATAGCCATCTAAAACTAACAATAATACCGCCGTCTGTTTGTGCTCTCTGTTGTACATGATAGTCAGGTACACGTATGCTTTTTGTACCGTCAAGTTCAAAATATTTGTAAAATTCTATTCCGGCCTTCGACTTGGTTGCCGAGGCTTGGCTGCTGCTCCTTGATGAACAGCGCTTGAGAGATGAGAAGATCTTGCGTGGTTGTGGCTCTTCTGAGAATGGAGACGGATTGGGGATGGCTTGGGGTGATACTCGTTGTATATTATGAACGCTATTGAGGTTTAGTTGGACTGGCCTATACTGGCGAAATCTGTGTGCGAGTGTTTGCTCCTTGTACCCGATGTATTTGTTGAAGATTTACACTCTCCCAAGTTGCAGGGGTACTGGTACCAGGAAGCAGAGAGCGTAACAAAGCGAAAGCAGAGAGCGGAACGGGAGTACTCACGAGAAATTGGCAACAAAAAGTGACGTCATCCTCGAAGAATCTATGACTGAGCAGCCTAGTAGTGTTTTAGCTAATTTAACAGAAAAATCGTCTTAAATTGCAAAATTCATCTCTAGCATACAAATAACTTGAGCGAATATATACTAGATTATCTATAGAAAATTACAGTGCATGCGGGTGGAAACATTCAGAGCACTAGCGCCAAATTTTATCCCCTGATTTAAGTTCTTTTTTTTTTTAATTATTGAAGCCTTATTTATACTTCACAGAACATATTTAATCCTTACCAATATATATAAGCACCATTATAGCCAATTCTGTAAGAGAGAGAAACCACAGTAAAAGTTAGCCTATTGCTCGAACTTTCTGTACTTGATGGCAATATATTACAGTATTTTGCAGCTCCAGTAGCTGGCCACTCATGAGCGGGAGACTTAATGAAATAAGTCGAAAAAAATACGGTGAAATATTGAATAAAACAATATACGAAGGCCTGAGGTCTCACACTCAAATACTTCGACTCGTCGATATGATGTAAATTTGCTACGTGCGGTCATGACTAAGTCCTCCTGTTGTAACCTTTGTTTCCTGATTGGTACACGCAGTTATACTCGCTTAGTTGCGGTTGTATGTTTTTGCCGATGAGGATATTTTCAAGTTTGGGATATTTGTACTAGATGATGAGCTTTACCTTTGTCTCCTGGCTTGTCGGTGTGACATTTTTCCTGACAATATTGCTTTTACTTTGTATGATTATGGGTTACGTTAACTTGAAACGTCACTATGAGCATTGAAACGGTTTTAATAAAATGGCTGTCTTTTTCTGCTCTCAAAAAATGTTCTCCTGACTTAGAACTAAGGTTCAGAACTCTTGAAAGATTGGAAAAAAGAAGATCAAATTACCATGCCATCTTTCGTTCAACGAAACTTGTTTATATATTTATCCTTGCTTACAGGCACAGTGTTGAATGTTTTTTGAAGCAGCAAAAAAGATGATAATGGTGACCCAATGGGTCATGGAAAATTTATAGTAGGCGATAAAATTGCGATCTATAGCTAAAATGGTAAGTGTTGGGGGAAATTTTGAGATCCAGCTGGACCACCAAATAATATAATGGATGGGAAATGATATGGTCAGCGTGTAATGTATAGCTTCTACAATGTAATAAAGACCGATGCGTATTTATCAGTTTCTTTGTTTGTTTATTCATTTATATGTTTATACATTTTCTATCACGCCTTAACGAAACAGATAGGCGGAAATTAGCCCAGGTTGGAGGCTTTGGTCATCCTCTTAAGCTCCATTGGAAAGTGATTTTTAGAAAATAGGCCGGGTTACAGAAGATGGCAAATCAGGGACAGTTGAAATTCAAACGATGAAGACAACGTAGGCTTAGTCTGATTTGTACGAGTATTACATCCTCCATATATGAATCTACGGCAAAGTATCGGGAGACCATGTGTCTGAATGCACTTCTTGTATTGCTGAAATTGAGAGCGCAACACTGAAGATATCTGAAGCTTCCATTGGCACTCTCATGCATCTTGATTCATAGTTTCTTCCCACAGATGATTTCGTTGCTGCAGCTATTCTCCCAAATTTAATTCAATGGTCGATGCAAGGATCTTCAATAGAGAAGGAGGGAGCTTTTTGGCCCAGCTACAGACTTGCCGGCGAGTGAACCAGATCTCTTATAGCTGTGAGACGCTCATTTGTGAAAAAGACGGGGGAGCACTGAGTTGCACAGGGGAGCAGCAGACCGACGAATCGAGTTACTGACATGCGATTGGTGCTTACGCGACTGGCTGCAGCCATAAGAGACTCTTTAATGACATGCGATTGGTGCATACGACAATTGGCTGACAGCCATAAGAACTCATGAGCTTCAAAGGGCTAGGCTACTGGCTCCCTCTTTCTCTATACAAGCTCTTTGAGTCGATGCAACAGCTTTCGCTGTACAAAAACCACTGGACCTGTATAAGCTAGCCTACCGTATCCACAATACCGAATCTGAGCTATTACTTTGTGAGTTGATAATCGGGCTGCAATCAGCTATGTATTTTCTCCAATACAGAAAAAAAGTTTCGATGCTGAGCGGCTGTGAAGCCGTAAAAGCTCATCTCAGGGTACTTCAAGGAGCTTGTATAGAGAAGGAGAGAGCCAGTAGCCTAGCCCGTTGAATCTCAAGAGTCTCTTATTGCTGTCAGCCAGTTGTATGCACCAATCGCATATCAGTGAGTCTCTTATGGCTGCAGCCAGTCGCCTAAGCACCAATCGCATATCAAAACTCAGTTCGTCTGCTGCTCCCCCTTGAAACTCAGTGCTCCCTTGTCTTTTCCACCAATAAGCGTCTCACAGCCATAAGAGATCTGGTTGACTCGCTGGCAAGTCTGTAACTGGGCCACAAGGCTCCCTCCTTCTCTATTGAAGCTCCGTGGGGTGCTTAGATTAGCAGTGGTAATAACGAAAGTATGATCAATGAAGGCCATCACAAATTCTTCGCTGTCATTTTATGACAACGCGGGCCCTCTAGTAACTTTATATATTTGAATGTAATCAGCGAAAATAAAACTGACACTTTGAGAGAGACACTTAGCGCCCGTGCATTTATATATTTCCTTATCTGTGGAGCAGCAAAATATTCATCAATATATACCTAGAAAATATATCATGGCATCAATGTGCAAGATATCGCTCCTAAGAGAATCACGTACACCTGTAGGAGTTCAAAGAAATCAAGTGTGCTGCGGGAAAAGCTCTGGTCAGGATGAAATGGGAAATTGCGGTAGTTCTCGTAAAGAGAAGTACCTGGGAAGCACATCACCTGCAGTGCTTTTATCTCTTTGCATATATAATAAGATTAATTCTATTGCTTGGTTTCCACACAAGAAGGAAGAAGGCTCGGCGTGTGGAGATCGAAGGCATTGGTGTCAACCTTTAGATTGACAAACAAGAAATAATATCACTCGGTTTATAGTTCATTTGACTTGCAGATACAAATGTGTATAGAGTTAAGGCAAAGTAATAAAGCGTTACTAAGACTGCGATCAGCCGGGTGATAAGTTTGTGTGTTGATAAATGTATAAATTAGATACTCTTGCATCACACAGCCTTTAAAAAGCGGTATAAGGATTATGTTATGCAATTGTATTAGTCTAATTACTACTTGTTACCCAAAAAAGTTCCACAACTTTTCTATGGGTTATGCAGGTATATTACTGTACGTATATTGTACCCAGAAAGTTTTCATAATTGTAATGTTTATCTGTGTGTAATAAACCTATCAAACCTACATCAACTTAAGCGTTGCTTTGTCGAGTGTACTCTTTTATTATATAAGTACACCCGTGCGAGAAAATATCCACACAATAATCGAAACTAGAGGGACCCGTGAAAATTCCACTTTTAATTAATGTTTTCACCTACTTTCGTTTGACATAAGGAAGTGTTTCTGTAATTTAACCTACTCCGTCTAATCTAAAGTCCGCCTGACGAACCCCGTACCCTAACACACCTTGTTTAGCGTACTCCAGCTTCTGTAATCTGTGAATCTTGAATGCAGCGGAACTTCTCGCACGCTTCTCCTAAATTTATGCACTAATATGCCCACGCTGTCAGAAATGACAGGAAGAATTTGTGTTGAACCTGCTTCGTTAACCATTATTTCCTTCATACAATTGTCAACTTTAAAGTTCATGTAGATGAGGTTTCACGGCTTCATAATTACCCAGCAGCGACACTCTGATGTTCTTTCTCTGATAACACACATGCTCCCCTGAATTATTAGACAATAAAGGAGAAAAAAAAATATTTTTATATGTTGTGATTCAATTTTTCTTCTGACGATGGGATTCCGAATACCGAAACGTTAAGATTTTAAATTTAGTCGACTTTTAGTTAGTATTAGATTTTTGCCTCAGTATAACTTGTGATTAGTTACTTTTGCAGTCAGTTCAGCAACACTGAAAAGAAGTGATTTGATTTAGTATCATGAATACCCTATTGTCAAACCAGCGTAAGCAGTGCTTTAGGAGCGGGGCTTACTTGACCGCAGAAGTGCCCAATCAAATCTATTGACTAATCCACTTAGAGTATTCAAATAAAAGTATGATTTTATTGATTGAGACAAGTTATACCACGCGCTTAAGTGAGATTTAGCAAAGTTACTTTGCGTTCTTAGCCACGCCCGTCGGACTCCTTACGCTGGTTTGACTGGTTTGGGGCAAAATAACAACATATCAGTTAAAGGACATGGTAACACGATGCCTAAGACAATGAGAACATCATAAGTATTCAAAATTTCCAGTTCAAAACATTCACTTGTTATTTCTTATTTGGAAGAGCTATCGATGCTAGTAAAAAACTATTTGCAACCAGCCAGACCAGCTACTGTACATCTGTAAGACGAACTATATTAAATTTAGATTGAATATTTCACTGTTACGGGTCCAAGTATATACAATAGAATCCACTTATTCAACTTTACATATTGTATATAAATAAATGAAAAATAAATGAAAAATAAATAAATAAATAACTAAAAATAAATAAATAGATAAATAAATAAATAACTCCATTGAAACTCCATGGAAATTTATTTCTATGGAGTTTCTATGGAGTTTAGTCACAACTTATATATTACATAGTAATTTGGGGAGGAGCAACGGATAACTATACTAAACAGATAAGCACAAGAACGAATGAAACATTGAGGATTGAATTAAATATCAAAAGAGATAATAACAACATTCCTATGATGTTCACTTATGATATGTATGTTAAACTGAGATGGTTAAAATTTAAGGACATACATCACTATTTTCTTGTAAAATTTCTGCGAATGATCATTTCTGGTAGAACTCTTACTTCGAAAGCCATTTTAGTCGTTTGGTAGGGACAAACCATTATAATATTATAGGTAATAGATTCAATTTGCCCGTAACTCGTTTGGAAATTGAAAAACGATTAACTGTCATTCAGAGCGTCAAAATTTTTAATCAGCTGCCATTGCAGAACATCTTATACAGCCAATGAATCACTTGATGTTTAAAAGAGAATTAGGGACTATTGCATACGTAATTACAGTGCCATTCGAATGCTCTGCGCCCAATAAGTGCACAGCACTTTTTATGTTTTTTTTTTTCAGTTTTGGTTTTTAATTTTGTAAGTATTCTTAAACTGTATATTGTTGAATTGGAAACAATAAAAGTGTAACTAAAAATTGAAATAAATAAATAAATCAATAAAAAAATAATAAATAACCAATCAGTCAGTCAGTCAATCAATCAATCAGACAATCAATCAATCACTCTGTCGGTCCAGTCAGTCAGTCCGTCCGTCAGTCAGCCAATCAAACAGTCAGTCAGTTAGTCGGTCGGTTGCTGGGTGAGTCGGCGGGCGGTCGGGTGGTCGTTCGGTCAGTCAGTGAGTCAGTCAGTGAGTCAGTCAGTCAGTGAGTCAATCAGTGAGTCAGTCAGTGAGTGAGTCAGTCAGTTATTTAGTCAGTGAGTCAGTCAGTGAGTTAATTATTCATTCAGTCAGTCAGTGAGTCAATTAGTGAGTTAGTGAGTCAGTGAGACAGTCATTCATTCAGTCAGTCAGTATGTAAGTCAGTCAGTCAGTAAGCCAGTCAGTGAGTCTGTCAGTGAGTCCGTCAGTGAGTCAGTCAGTAAGTCATTCATTCATTCAGTCTGTCAGTCAGTCAGTGAGTCAGTCAGAGAGTCAGTCAGTGAGTCAGTCATTCATTCAGTCTGTCAGTCAGTCAGCCAGTAAGTAAGTAAGTAAGTAAGTCAGTCATTCAGTCAGTCAGTAAGTCAGTCAGTCAATCAATAAATAAAAACACGAATCGTTTTATGATATAAGGATTGCTAGCTGAGTGGTTAGATTCAACAGTCCATACACTACTGACTATGTCTTGCCAGAAATAGAGGAAAATTTTATGTTAGTAACAGTAATATTACATAGACTCTAAATTGATCTAAAAATAGCATTGTTTAGGCTTCGAGTCCAATTTTAGTTTGCCTGAACCTATGAAGGACGAGCTAGGCAGTTCTGGTCACATGAGCCTAGTCTGACCATTTTATGAAGGCCGTTCGGTCGTGGTCAAAATTCTCCACAACGGGGCCAATTCTGTGGATATTTCTGAGATTTCTCTATATGCAGTTAGTGGGCGGGGCTAAGATATGGGCCGAACAAAAACTCAGATATACGCATAGAAGTGGCACAGCGATAGAAGAATCTGACCACGACCGAACTTCCTTCATAAAATGGTCAGACTTATATATTCGTATTGTGCATCGCGTTCAATCAGAGGCAACTGTTGCCGTATGCATTGTACTCTTTACTATAGATTACATATTAATTAGATAGCATAGTAATAGACGATTATCAGGAGGCTCATTCTTAGAGTGGAGAATAGACACAGGCTTTGATCGACTTGACTACCTATAAGTATTGTCCAACTAACTTGGGTGAATTATAATTCATTGCTCTTCCTGAACTAATGTGTATAGTGGCTGTGAAGGGATAAATAATCGAACCTTATTGCGGACAGTGGAGTGAATTAATAAATTAAATCTAATCCAGATTTGAAGATGCGATTCGCGATTACTCTCTTCCTGAGCGTCCTGCTCCTGGCGTCTGCAGAAGGTGAGTGAGAGAGTGAGTACATCTCACCTCATCAAAACATACATTACACAGTTCTTAGCGGCCCACCCAAAGTGCTACATCCTGTAGGTCATATGTCTGATTCTCAATAAAATGTTAAGTACTAAGAAAAGGCACCTCACACCAGAAGCAGACTGTTGGTGGCGTTGAAAGCAATGTTTATCTGCAAGAAACAATAATGGCTCAATATATATCAGCAGTGAGCTGCACCTATTTAATTCTAGGACACCCAATTTACCTAATATGTATTGATCAAAATTAATTTTGTCTTTTTCCGCTAGAGTTTGTCGATGAATGTTTGTTTATTGATAGTAGCTGTATTCTTTGACCGTCACTATGGAAGGTTTGTTTTTGCTTGAGATTTCTATGTCAAATAGAAGAGATTTTAGGAAAATTTGAATAAACAGCGCGGTATCTATTTGTAGGAAGTGGCCGCCTTGTATAACCTGGTTTATGCATGCACCTTATCGTTGGTACCTAACTACTTACTGCATACCGTCGCTATGTAAAGTTGTTCGTATGAATGGTTTGTCACAAAGTGTATTTTGATGGTTTGTTGAATGTAGATATTATTTGTTTGCTACGTTATACCCATTATTAGATCGTTACATAGTAACATATTCTTGTCCTATATATTATGCACATGGTTATTAGTTGTTGTTTGTGTCACAGTACCGACGTTTGTAATTTTTAGATAGGCAGTTTAATATATCTCGTTGACACTCCTCAACCGGGATGTGTTATGATAAATTCATAATTTTACTGATTAGTAGGGTTGTAACTTTACATAATATGAGCATATTGTTTCAATAAAATGTAATGATTTGGCTACGATTTCTTACAGTAAATATGATGCCTATGCATACACCTCACTAGTATAACTAAGAAAATCAAAATTCAGTCACCCAAATGGACAAAATATGCGTGCACATTTTGCAAAAAATTGCAACCATACTGATTAGGCAACAAATACCGGCGGATGTGCATTAATATCTCTCAACTGGAATTCTTGTTTTCATTATAAGTGCTAGTAAAGAGTTTATACTCTAGGCAGCAGCATGCTATGCTTGCTTAGCATGTGTACTAAAGGAGCCGAAGTTGAGCGATGAATTAGCCGAGCGGCCTAGGTGACCCCCGGCGTGCTGATTTAGCACACTTGCTTGGTATGCATAGCTAGGTGGGGCACTTACCTGCCCAGGAATAGGACGGTAGGGGGCGCGGGTCGTTGAACCTTCCGCTACGGCACCATAGTTCTTAATAGTTAAAGTAAACTTGAGCTTTCCTTGGCTTAGTAATCTGTGGGTGAATGTGACGGCATCACCGCATCAGAAGCAGTGCAAGATGAGCTAAAATAAAAAATTCGCTGACGGTGCTACTTTGTGTTTGTATAAATCAAACGAGGCTCCCTCATTACTAATCTCTTGGCTGACATACACTCGTGTTACAGAGACTCGGCATAACGTTCGCACGATTTAGCTGAAAGAACCCGTTCATATGACGTCTTTGATGTTTAACCCAAGAGAGCTGTGCGCTCAATGACGAACTTCCGTCTCGTCCCAACAGGATGCGATTCAGACGAATTCGAGTGTGACAACGGCCAGTGTGTGCCCGGCGAGTGGGAGTGTGACGGGAAACCTGACGGCTGCAATGACGGCTCCGATGAAACGCACTGCAATGGTGAGGAGGCATAACTTTCAGTTGTGGATTATGAGATTTTACTGAAATTGAAAGCCCCGCTCGATTTGAAACTTACTTCAAAGGCTATTTCTTTTTTTTTTTTGCATGTGTGCCCGAAACACGTCGAATGTGTTGCTGCCTCTACTATACACAGGCGTATTGTAATCACAATCTGGTTGGGTCACCAGAAACAGATGACGGCTACGTCATCTATAGACGAGCGTTTTCAGTTCAACAATAACGAAGTCTATGTTCACCGTAATTTCGTCTATGGAGGTGGAAGTAAATAAAAAGTATACCTTTTTGTGAGCTCCGAGCTACAGTGCTTTCTCGGTGATTAGTATATTTTGTGTTACTTTCAATAGGAATAGATTCTGATCGGTTACCTGCCGTCACCCTTATCCTGGTCAAAATTATCGTTACCGCTTTTCGGGTTGCTATTGCGACAAGTTCTGAGAGGCGGGGTCGCTGCTGCAGCTCATGTTACGACGGGGTTGTAATTATGATTATTAAGATACACCAGACTGGCGACGTGAGAATGGAGAAAACTCCATAAGGTTATCGACCCCCACGCAATCAGCCCAGTTAGAGAAAAAAGATGGCTGCCAATACCCGCACCAACAAAGGCAGAGCCATCAAGACGATTCAAACATCTACTGTACATATGATGGGAAAAGCGAACGAGAATACTGCATCCCTTCTCATTGGCCACTTGCTGGCGCTTTGCAGGCGTATGAGCCTGGAGAAGGTGGGGTTGTGGGAGCCCTCATGCGAGGAAATGCGTATGAAAGGCGGATGAGCTCCATGGAGCCAACGGCAACCAGAGAGAAGATCACCTGGCTGTTGCCATAGCCGTGTGCCCGGCATTCTACTATCAGCTCTTCTCTCGATCTCTTGATGGCACAATCGAGACTCTTTTTTCATCATCTTTCTTCTGTTTTTTCCTCTGCTGTGGTAATCCCGTGCTGTGAGTGGCACGGCCATGAGAGCTTGGTAGAGGCACCCATATGTCCATCGTGACTCGTTCACCATAACGTGGCGAACCTGGGGGTTGTATTAGCCTTCCTCGGTATGCAGCTCTGTCGAGAAACTGCCCATGCTAGTCTTCTGCTTATGGGATTTCTTTCTTCTATTTTGTATATTTCAGTTTCTACCGTAATTTCTTTTCTACTTCTTTGTGGTGATGTGGAGACTGGAGAGTAACCAGGGCCCGACTCTAGCTCGGGGGTGTCGTCTCCTTTATTGCAATATTAGAGGACCCTATGCGAAACTCGCAGAGCGTGGATTTGTTTCACGTGGTGTGGATGTCATGTGTTGTTCCGAGGCGTTAGTGTCTGGTAGGATGCACGATGCGGAGCTTGCCTTGGTGGGTTTCCAGTGCCCCTTTCTCAGAGTGGTGGGATTCAGGCCTGGATGTCGTGGCATGGCTGTCTATGCCCGGAAGGGTTTCTGCGCTTACTGGCAGTCAGTGCACGAGTGCATTCGTCATGAGATCATAGTTGTGAGGGTGTGTGGCCGTTTGAATGAATTTTATTGATTATCTTTTTATCGGAGCCATATAATTGATGATTCTGTATGATTGTTTGCTGATGACGATAGCCTCGATCAAGAGTAGGATCCTAAGTCATCGTTTGTTTTGTGGGAATGTTACTGCACACCACAGGAACTGGTTGGGATCTGTGTCACCGACTAATGGCTATGGTTATGGTGCGTTAGACTTACGCATCTTATCTAGTTTTGTGCAGCTAGTCCGTGGGTCCACACATATTGCTGGCAATTGTCTCGACCTTGCCATGACTGATGCACCGGACTTGATGACTGTTCAATGATTGTCGGTCTCGGACACTTTTACCGAAGCATCCACAGCTTTTAGATTAGGTAGGCGGTAGTAGACGAAAGAACGGGCCCATTTTCAAAGAGAAACCGAAACTTACGTCCCGTCGCTCTATGAGCTATTGTCATTTGTTAGTATGATATAAAAGACTGGGGAAAACAGAAGAGAAATAAAGAAGAGGGAGAAGAGTCTCAGCAAAAGAGACGATCATGAATTCACGCAATTACGATCAATAGCTTCTGATATGCGGAGTTAGAGATGTCAGACAGTGTAGTTGGAGCGGAAGAGAGAAGAAGACGGATTTAGGAAGCCTCGGAGACTTTGGCCGTTAAGAGTGTACGACTTCTGGGTGAGGAATTTTTAGCTGAGGGGATGTCTCTCCCAATGTGCCTATGTCAAGACGATTTTTAATATACTGTAGCATGTATGTTTCCTCGATGGTGTTAAAACAATAACCATGGTAACGTCACAAGGATATGTAAAATCACTCAGTTAAAATATACCACTAAGCAATTTTTACGACACATTTTGTAATTATTATCTTCATTATTATTTGACTTTAATGAATAATAAGGCCAACAACACAAAATAATACATAGCTATTATTACTAGACAAATTGTTAAAAACCAAGTAAAAATGGACGTTTCGGGTATTCACCCATCATCAGCGAAAGTTAAGATCATGATTTTATTTCTGAAAATGGAGAACGCAATTATGAAAAGAAATTCCAAACTATACATGTAAAAGAAAGGAGTAACAAACCTAATTTAGTATAGCTAAGGGAAATGAACTCTGCATATCGTTAAGGGAGGGTTTCAAGCTATGAATAAAGATTGATTCTAATATCTTCAAGTCACTAAAATACGGTGATCCAGAGAGAACTTTGAAATTCTCTAGCCTGACGGGAGCACCACACCTCTCTGCATGGAGTCTAACGTCCGTTTTTACTTGGTTTTTAACAATTTGTCTAGTAATAATAGCTATGTATTATTTTGTGTTGTTGGCCTTATTATTCATTATTAGAACGCGAGTAAAGCAACCAGAGAAGTTATTTGACTTTATATCATTAGTGAATTTAGGCGCTAACCATAACTACAATTCACTTCAGATGGCACTAATTGGTCTCCGCTTTAGCATATTTCCCAACATTAAGGGCCTCGCTCTCTTTGATTTTCCCAGTTTCCAAAGTCTCTGTTTCAGGAGTTCCACTGTACCCTACACTACAGCATAGATGAGAGTCGAGATTGTGACTCCCATCGATCACACGAGGAAACATTCTTAAGACGAGCTGATGTACACAGTGCCACTCGGATTATAGAGCGATATGGGTCCCTTAATAAACCTGCGCAGATTCACAGGGCATCTGTCTTAATGTTAAAATACAACCTACAGATAAACGGATCACAAAGTTCAAATCGTGAAAGCCCAGGCTGCAAAGTAAAGAACGTATTTTCAAACAGGGACCGTTAAATTTAATATAATATTCTTACGCGTCTATTCTCTTGGGGTAAAGGGCCATTAGAAAACAACATAATTATGAGAAATGAGAAACCGAAGCGATTTACCGAAACAACTTATCGTTTAATAGTACAGGCTGATGTTTAATTCTCGAGTACATTGTAAATAGGAGTCCATTGAAATCGAGCAGGGAAACGTCTTTATACGCGTATGTATACAGCACCAGATAACCACTAACGGAGAAAATCACAATGTAATTATCCCCGTGTCGGATATAATAGACTGGCATATATAAGTAATTCCTAGGGCTGAATGAGCGTCCACATGGTGGAATATACACAAATATAGAAACTACTACACTGAGTGCTTACGGACACTAAAGCAGTATTATAGTTACAGTTACACTCTTGGGTAGGCGCTAGTTACCATCGGGCACGTAAATTTAGCATGTTTTCAAAATGTAGTAACTTGCTCTGAAGAGGCCTATTTTAAGTGAGATTTGTACTGTGGCTTTTAGCTCTCTTGGTAGATCATTCCACATGAAGGCTCCAGATACAGTATGCGCCTTTATTCCTAGTTCTCGACGCTGATATGTAGTCGGCAGATTATTATTTCGAGAGCTTTGTCTGTCGTGGGTTTCATCATGCCGAGGAAATTGAACCGTATCAGCTGAACTGCGCCTGCTATAGAAAGAATGAAATAGATACATAACCTCATCAAGATACAGTTTTGCTTCTATTCGAGGTCATTCCAGTTTTTTGAGAAGAGGACTTGCGCGATCACATTTCCGAAAGTTGCCCGGCAGTACTATTTTTGCGGTAAAATTTAGCGATTTCTGTAGATCTGCGACATTCTTTTGAGAAGTTTTCCCCTAAATTAGACAACCGTAGTTCTAGTCTGAAAGAATCAGCAACTGTATCAGTAGGAGACGAACTTTTTCGTCCAGTAGCTGCTTTATTTTGTTCAGGAAGATAAGGGTACCATTGATTGTTCTAAATAATTTTTCGATGTATCAAAAGTGAGATTTTCGTCAAACCATATTCTGAGATTCTTTAGTACTTCAACAGGTCGTATGATAGTACTATCAAAAGTTAGAAAAAGTTAGAAAAAAAAAAAAGATCCGAGATCACAGAATAGCTCTGTGTACAGACCGTTTAAAGCTGCCAATACAAGTACCAGCAAAGACAGAGCCATCAAGACCATTCCAAACATCCACACACGATGGAAAAAACGAACGGGAATACTGGCCCGTACGGCATCGTAACGGTTCTAAGGCAAACTCATGAAAAGCACCAGTCCGTCGAGTATACATCACCCGAACAAATGGACTCGGAAGAAACTCAGACAGTGGATGATTGGGGCAGTTATATATTTTATACAGAAAACAGACCCCACCAAATCTGCGACGATGCGCCAGATCACAGGGCACAACACCACCCAGCATGAACGCACATCGACGAACCACTTTGTCAAGCAAACACAGATGGCAGTCGGCAGCAGAACCCCAGACTACAGAGCAGTACTCCAGAAGA
>LQNS02277717.1:2173051-2185279 GCA_001587735.2 Parhyale hawaiensis | reverse complement strand
TCATTTTATTATGTCTTATCGGTATAAGAATGCTTTATCTCGGCATTCCTGCCAGTAGGTTTCAACTGGCCAAGGGCGCCGCAACTGGCAGGAAATGAAGCGTAAAGAACAGAAAAAGAAATGAATGGAATAGAAAAAGAAGGAAGTGTTCAGTCATATAGCTTCACAGCATATCCAGAGTATATGCAACTATGCAGTTGTGAAATATTCATGCACTACATTTTGTCTATTGTAGCCCAAATATAGTGTAGTAGACCTATGCAACAATCCATGTGAAGGGCAAGATTCGAATTAATTACTAGGTACATTATGAATATCTTTGTAGAATCACTATGCGCTATACCTTATAGGTGGTGTAAGGAAAGTTAATTTTCCTCGAAATAAATGCTGCATTGCATTTACGACAGCCCCGACAGTCTGTGATCGACTGCAGCCGTACACACCTCTAGGCCTTTGTGGGAATTTATCTGCAGCACGAAGCAGTGCATGTGGGTTTGCTACATAGTGTGCGCGGCCAACGTTAATTTAAATTTACTGTTTCTTTACCTGACAGGTTTCGTAATAATGGAGTATGACTTCATATCTTACGCCTTCACAAATGATTCTGAAGATTTTCTTAGGGGCCTGGAACCCGGCGGGACCTTCCACCCAGACAATTGCATCCCCAGGTGAGACCAAGCTATCAAGGAAGCAACAAAGAAAGAAAGAATGAGAGAAAAATAAATAATGAAAGAAAATTCTTTATTTATCTGTGCTGTGCCGAACATATTCATGGCACAGTTCCCTTAGATGTAACAGCCTTAATACTAATAAAGGAATCAGCCTTTGAGAATACATGCTGGCCAATCTATCATTTCTCATCAGCTGTTCTCAAAGTCTGAACTGGTCTCTGTTGTATTAGAGAATAAAAAATGCAATTAGTATTTTCTTCTTTTTAAGCCAGGATTTTTACCAGACTCAGCGTTTGCCATTATTCTGAACGAATTGCTTTTCAGTACAAACTGCGACAAAAGAAAAACACAAACGAAAAATTTATAATCAGTACAATTAATAAGAGTTGTTACCTTGACATCGATATAAGAATTTTTACTAAGGTAAGAAAATATCGAAAAAAGAACAAAAACATAAATTTATTTATGACTGACAAATTGCGAATAAAATATTCGAAACACCGTTGTATACAAATGAATATGCTTCACGAAAAAGCAAAATTCATACCCGCCTGTCTGGTCCCGTCAGAGAAGAGCTGGTGGTGCTGGTGCCCTTCAGGAGCAGGGAAGACATTCTGCCGACCTTCCTACATTACATGCACACCTTCCTGCAGCGACAGAACAAGTCCTACACTATATACCTCGTCGAGCAGGCGGGTGAGTCGCGTGTAGCACTTAAGAGTCCTAGCGAACTTTTTTTTTAATAATGTAAAGTACATAAAGTGATATACGCAACATAATGGAATGCCCGCTTTCTGATTACTCTATTTTAAGCAATTTTTTTGTGGCATTGGTTCGGAACACTGAATTTTCACTATAAAAAAATTAGGAAATTGGAAAAAGACTGAGAAATCTAATGGTAGGTAAGAAGTAAAGAGAGTAAGAGATGAGGACTCCAATTTATCAAAGTAGATACAAGCTTGTAATGCCCGGTTCGTAATGTATCTCACAGTTTCTAATTGCAAGTTCATTTACGAAGCTCGAGCGCCTCTTGGTGTATGAGATTCCAAGTAGCATGCATCGAGCTCTTTCATGCATTGGTCAAGTGCACAGGGCTTTTCACGTAATCAATAAGCGATTGGATTTTGAACAATTATTAGGTAATGAAGGTGATGTTTCCATAGACAAGAAGCTGTTCAATCGAGCTGCTTTACTCAACATCGGCGCCAGGGAGGCCCTGCAGAGGCAGCGCGTGGATTGCTTCATCCTTCACGACGTTGATTCGTTGCCTGTCAGCCTCTTGAATGATTACAGCTGCACTGACCATGCGGTCAGACAACTGCTAAGGTCACACCATAACAGCAACTTTACGTGAGTAGCGTGGTTAGGCTACTTACTAGAGCATAAAATGGGAAACGTTCATGGGTTTTGGAATAAAAGCTTCAGAGACTACAACCTGATGTGCATGAGCATAGCGTTAAAATATACGATTGTGCTAATATAAATCCACATAAATTTAAAGGAAGATATTGGCAATTCTCCAAATGGCACCTGTAACACATAGGTAGTGGTAAAACTGCCGCTGCAGCTGAGATTGAAACCAATTATTGTTTTCAGGGTACAGTGCTGTTAATTGTAGCTAAATTTGAATGGCAACGTAATCGATAGTTCAGCGAAACACTTCACATTTTGTGCTCAAAAAGGTAATGGTCCCTTATACAAGTGGGTATAAGGTAATCATACTCTAGCCTCGCTATACAAAACATGCATTTCATTAGGTCGAATGTTGGTCGTTTTTTTCTGCTTCCTCATCTTTAGGAGCATCTGTTGTTTTGACTGCTATCTCGTGTAAGTAAGTGAAATTACTGTGAGTAACTTATAAAATGGTTCCCTGGAAGCACTGCAATTTTTGGGTTGTAAAGAGCCACTGGATAACAGTTAATGTCAGCGTTCAGCTTCAGGATTACTGTATTTCAGGCGTGTTCGATTGGGCGCTAAAATGTAGCCTTAGAAGGTTGCCTTGCTCGAAACGTCACTGACGTGCGGTGGCTTTGATGCTCTGAAATGAGTTTCAGGCTTTGATCGGTAGGGCTGACCGGGCTCGACACTGCACAAGAGCAACCTGAACAAGCTCGACTGGAAAAGCGCGATCTGGAATAAGTGCGGCTCTGAATAAGCGCGAAGATACTCGAGCGCGAAGCGCTTACGGGAAAACTTTTGCTTGATGGGATAGGCACAACTCGGAATTAACAAGCGCCTCTTGAAATAAGCTCGAAATTGAATAGGCCCGGACACGTAAAACTGAATAAGAGGTTCAGCTGAGATATTTTAGGAATTCAACCACCATTGCAGCTCGGATTCATGACACGAGTATTACTATTATAATTGGCTATCAATCTAAAATAGGGTAAATGTTGAGTGTAGGACCTGTGAAGAGCTACAAAGTATACTGCACGTAATCTCATATATTTTCATGTGCTGAGTCCAAATATAACCACGAGAGCAGTCGGAAATGCGTAGTTTTCGAGATATTTAACTTTGAACTTCCCAATGTTTTAGAATGGGAGAAAATAACTGTCATCTAGCTTGCTCGCAACCCCATAGGAACATAACCGAGCCAAACCAAACCTAGCGTAATCTAATCTAGCCTAACCTAACGTAGGTTAGATTAGGTTGGGTTAGGTTCTTATGGGATCGCTAGCAAGCCTATATGATGACGGTTATTTTTTCCCGTAGCAAAACAATGGGAACTTCAAAGTCAAACATCGCAAAAAGTACGCATTACTGACGGGACGACTGAACGGGCAAAGGTAAAGTAAAGGTAAAGTCAACTTTGACCCTCTCATGGGAAACCCACATGCACTGGTTCGTGCTACAGATATAGGCCAATCGGCCCCAGGGGAGTAAGTAGAGCCGCAGCCGACCACGGGTCGGTAAGAACTATGGCGCCGAAACGGAAGGTTCAACGACCCGAGCATCCACCCTCCCATTCCTGGTCAGGCATGTGCTTCCACTCAGCTTTCGCATACCAAACAATTGCCGACCAAACAATTGCGCGTCGGACGCAACAGAGATCCCGTGACAGGCTTGTCGCTTGTACTCGGCACTTCGAGCACATGAGTCAGGCGCGACAATGAACAAGGGCAACCTGAACGAGCGCGACTGGAAGTGGAGCGAATAGGAATAAGCGCAACACTGAACAAGCGCGAACTGGAATAAGCGTGAATTGGAATAAACGCGAAACTTTAGAGATCGTTCAATCAGCGCCCTGAAACAGTTTGAATTCGTGGACTTCTATCGTTTTTTGTTTGTGTGGATTGTCAGCATACTGTGCAACTATTTTAGATTGATAGCTAATTATAGTGATACTCGTGTCACGTTTCCGGGCTGCAATGGTGGTTGTCTTCCTATGATATCTCAGCTGAGCCTCCTATTCAGTTTCACGCGTCAGTGCCTATTCAGTTTCGAGCTTATTCTATAGGGCGCTTGTTAATTCCGAGTCGCGCCTATTCCATCAGGTAACAGTCTTCCCGTAAACGTTTCGTGCTCGAGGATCTTCGCGCCTATTCAGTTTCGCCCCTATTCAGTTTCGCGCTTATTCCAGTTCGCGCCTATTCCAGTCGAGCTTATTCAGGTTGCTCATGTGTAGTGTCGCGCCCGTTCAGCCCTCCCTTTTCGACAGCTCCGACTTATCAATTCGGTCTCAGCACACGAAAATACATGGGATTACCTAACAAACTGTACCTACACTTGTAACTCTCCACAGGTCGTCAACTCAGCATTTACCTAAAATAGTTGCACTGTATGCTAACGATCCACACAAATAAAAACGATAGAATTTCACTAATTTCAAACGTTTAAGGGCGCTGATTCAGCTAGCTCTAAAAGTTTCGTGCTTATTCCAATTCGCACTTATTCATTTTTGCGCTTCTTACAGTTTTCGCTTGTTCAGTTTCGCGCTCATTCCAATTCGCGTCAATTCCAGCGGCCCTTGTTCAGGTAGCTCTTGTTCAGTGTTACTCCCGTTCAGTCGTCCCCTTTGATCCTCAATCGTTAACCCTTGAGACTTCCAGAAACTCAATTTTAAGCCGTGAAATGAAAATTTTCTCAATTTAACTGCGTTGCTTCTAACACTTATGATATGCTTCAAAGTTGAAGCTTCAGTTTGTAGTTTCGGATGAGGCAAGCCTCTAAGGCTCTATTTCACCATCCAACTGAACGTGCCCTCTTTTCCTATAGACAATAGTCGCATACATCCCTTATAATGGTTGGTTTTTACAGACCACTCTACCGCCGCTTCATGGGAGGTGTTGTCTCCATCACGGCGCAGAGTCTGCTGCTTATCAACGGCTTCAGCAACAGGTTCTGGGGCTGGGGTGGTGAGGACGACGATTTTGGAAGAAGAGTAAAAAAGTCCGGCCTGCACCACCTGCTGGTGCCGCAGGTGTTGGGTCGCTACTGGCACACTAAGCTCAAGAAAACCGAAAACATCAATCACAAAAGGTAAGAACCATCGCTTCGTGCCCTAGTTGTAAACAGGGAAGCCTAAAACTGAGAAAGTTCCCAAAACGGAGAAAATTCAGATAGGTAACAGTATGCAGCGCTAGCTGTCGGGAATTTCGGCAATATGTGACTCAATATTGAGTGACTAAACTTTATATGCTGAAAGGAATGTTTCGTAAAACAGCTTATTTGGTGCTACATAATACAGGTCAACTTGACGAATTTCTATGGTATTATCTTAAGAAAACGTTTTAGGAATGCAGGAGGAGCAGGTATCCAATCGAGGTTCCCCTGTGAAAACGGAGATTCCTTTCGAAACCGAGGTAATTTTCCTGTCCATGCTTTTGGAGTTTCTTTGAGTGTATTCATTTAGTTAGTGTTTAATTTCGTTTACAAGTCTCTAACAAATTACTCACAATCGCACAGCAGGGAATTATGTGATCTTTTATATCTTCACGGAAAACTTACTTTGTGAATAGACTTTGTGTAACAGTTCTACCCTTTAGCGTCTTGGTTAAGTATTACTCTTCGTAGGAACAGCAAAACAATAGATAAAGCTCTGAGTAACTTTGGTCAGTTGATAAATACAGCATTGTGTGATCAGCAGTGACATTTGAGGAACATAAAAGTAGAGTGAAGAAAGAAAAATATTGTCTCATGTACACAATAGGCCTGAAATGCGACTACAGCTCAGCGAAGCCGAGGGAATTTCCTGAAATTCTCGACTAATCAAGCCCATAGAGTTTTGTAAGGCGCACTTGTTTGGTGGGTGAAATTAAGATTTCGAGTTTGACTTATTCGGAAAGTTGAACAAGAGCCTTGGCTCTGCCATTTTGAAACGAGTCGCAAGTGGTAGAAGTAACCCTATTTCATTAAGCCGACTGAAAACTCTAATTCACTTAGCAAGATCGAGATTTTGCAAGTCTGACGCTTAAAGGAATCAGAGTCAACTTTTGAAAATCGACTCAAAGTCAAATCAAATCAAAATCAAAGGGTGGAAGCCAGCGCTTCTGTCTGAAATCCGGACAAATGAAGCCTGTAAATTTTAATTTTGACGCCAGTCGCAGGCGCACCAACACTCCCCCATGTACACATATTGTCCGTATACATGACATGGGCACGTCCGAAACTTCTTTCGATTCTACTCTAATGACAGTGAAGCAGACGGTCGCGTGCAATGGCCTTGCAGAATCTTGGCCCCGTGGCATCCTACACTTACGGCCATGTCCTGTTAGGAATGTTCACTGGCTGGATGGGGGAAGGTAGGGCGGAGGTTGTCGGCAGATAGTTTATTATTTCAAAGGCTCGTGCGAATAGTTCGTCAGCCAGTACATACATATCACTAGATATTAGCATATAAAGCTTTGCTGTGGAAACAAAGTGAAAATCAGTCTCCATGTTGACGTAAACACGTCAGTCGTGTGTCGTCACTGCTTTGATTTTCAATTATGCCTCTCAACTGCCCATTTGGTGTCAAGCAAATGAACTTTCTTACGTAATACTGATAAGGAGCGAAGCAACCAACAAAGGTCACGTTCGAGTGGGTCTTCTGAAGATTGGGGCAATTGAAGTCTTGTTGTTTTAACTTCGCTAAGCAATCGAACCCACCCAAAGTACACTAGCAGCTAGCAAACTGTTTAGTATCATCTCCTGTGATATTTTAAGAAAGGATTTATTAAGGTAACTACAGTGATTTTGGCCGTGAACACCGTAAAAATAGAAATTAAGACAAATCACATTTTTGCCTCCAGGTACGACATGGTTTCCTCTTTCAACGGCAAGTTGGAGGACGGCATGAGAGAGACGCGCTACAAAATGTTGAACTTCAGCTTACTACCTACGCATACGTGGTTATTAGTAGAATTATTAGATGACCCCACCTAAATATGTTATTATCATAATTTTATGAGACAATATCTTTTAAGTATATCTGTGATGCCGCTATCAGAATATAGTTAATTAATTTTTATAACGTAAAGATGTAATTAATATGTGTGATACATAAAGCGGTGTCTCGTACGATATCATTGCATATTCAGAGTGAAAGGTAATCACAGTATCTTATTATCAAACTGAAAATGGTCTCACATATATCGTCCGAAATACATTCAGAAAAGCTAAAGAAATTCTAGAAATTTCGAAACTGCGCACGAGATAGTTAGTGGACAGTGTTAATTATAATTAATTGTATTTTCTGAAGATCTCATCTCGTATATCTGCTTAAATTTGAATTTAAAAACTGAGAGTGAGAAAACTCGAAGCTGCTCTCTATCATTCTTATTCAATTTAAATATATTTAAATAGACGAAGTAGTGTATTCGGACGCTGCACTGCTGGGTTACATACGGTTTATCCGACTTTGAGCGCGCGACGTAAACCGTTCCGTTGGGCGCCGAAATTAAGCCTGCGAGGTTTGATTTGTCGGAAATTCTTGACCCAAGCTTTGGTTTGGAATTTAGAATTGCATTCAAAGTGTTAGAAGATACCCGATGACGTTGAGTCAGATGAAAATTTCATTTTGAGGAAAAAAATTGAATTTCTAGACATCTCATGGGAAATTAAATAAGGGTCTATACCTGATACTCAATTCGAATGAGTCAAAGCCACAGCCTCTGCCTGCAATTTCAGACAAGGCGAGCATTGAAGGACTAATTTCGACCAGAATCGAACTAGGCATTGCTGCCCTGGTGTGCCTACTAATAACTACCTAACTGTAATGTCACCCTCCACTTGCATAGAAATAATAGAGAGAGAGAGAGAGAAAACGTGGAATATTCCACACTGAAATAGGGTACATCCAAAATACATAGAAGCAACGCCAGTCATTGGAGGTCAAAGGTGAGTCCAACATTGCTATTAACACAAAATCGTGGGATGTCACTAGGGCATTACATATATATCACCATGTTACAGATTTTATTTCCTGGCTCGTAATCACACTATTTGTGTTGCGTGAACATAAACTTAATGAAAAAGTGCCACTTGAATAAAAGTTAGTTTGCAAAAGTACAGGTTATCTCTTCGAATTTTTTAATTTTATGTCTTAGCTGATTATGCAAAAATGCTGTTGTTAAATATAATTTCTTCGTGTTTCAGGTCAAACCAAGTCTATAAAGTAAGGAGAAAAATATAAAGATATTTATGAAAGCATTATAAAGTACAGCAGTCTAAAAATTGATTATACAATGTTTTAATACTGGATTTTCGTCCCCTGAAAAAAAGTAAGTGCATACAGAGGTCAAGATGGTTGACTCCAGGAAGGCTTCATCAAATTTCAGTGCTTTCTCTGACTTTGAGACAAGAGCGCAGCAGATTCGCAAAAGAACAAGGAATAAAAAGATTTACTTTTTGTATCACAAACCATTTAACGAGATTCACAATAAAATGTTTTGTGAGCAGAATCCAGCCAGCATCGCATTGCAATTAACCCTGCAGCTAGAAGGCGGAGTTTAATTACTGTAAACTTGGTTAATAGAAGTTTTACTTTGGCCGTGTTCCATTGAGTCTCAAAACTAGGCCTTAAAGGTTGGACTTGTCTGCAGCTTCAGACAGAACCGTAGGCTTCGTCACTTTGGATCATGTGGCAAGTGTTGTAGCAACGAGGTTACGCTCAACCTGCTGAAAGCTCCATTTAATGTATGGAACAAAACTGAGTTTCTGAACGTCTCATTAGTAACCTATTGAGGGCAATTAAAGCCTGAAACTCAACTCGGCGCGTCGCAGCCTGCGTACCTGCCTGAACTTCTCAACAAACTAAGCCTCGAGGGTTTATTTTTTGGGCTCATGATCATTCAATCTAGTGCGTGAACGGAGCTTTGGAGTTCGCAAATGGCTGTCGTTTGGGGGGTTGATTGGCGAAGCCCTGTTGATCACCTCTTTTCGGTTTTTCGGTAGGAAAACCACAGGAAACCGACAACAGACGTGAGAGAGTCTCAACGCAGATCACTAACGGAATTTCCACTCGATGGGGCATGCCCTGGGATGCGCTCTCTTTTTCGCTCTCTAGCTGCTAGAGAGCAGGGCATGCCCAGCTTGTCAGCGAACTCAACACAGATGGGTTGAGGTGGGACGTGTCACCTCGTGAATAAAATATAATAGGGGCGTTCCGATCATAACAAGGGCGCGTTGACGTTCAAGTATCTCGATCGCCCGCACTCGCGTGTCGGGTGCTGCCCCGTTACGTGTGGAATCGAACGCGGACACGGTCACTGTCCCTGGGGCATGCCCGCGGACACGCCACGTCGTATGGAAGGGCCATATGCGGTATTTACAGAAGGTAGCAGTACAACAGAAAACGGCTGCAGAAGTGTGCGTCATCCACACGATACAGAGCCGTAGCACAAACTGAAATTAGAAAACGCAGCAGTTATTGCGATGGCGTAAGGAAAAGTAGTTTGGGGGCAAGAACGGCTGCAGTCAAGCGAAAAGTGCAGAAAATAGGGCTAAATTGGGGCAAAATGTCCTAATGGGGCAATTGAGACTTAATTCCTACAGTACTATTTCCTTTTGATTGCTCGAGGTACGGTAAAACTATATGTGAGCCTGTTGGTATGCTGGGGTTTGAGCTCTGCGTGCAACTTGTATTATAATTATTGTTACAAGCCCCTAGGCCAGGCCAGCTAAAATGAAACGCTGTGTCTCAATCATACTGTACAAGGATAATCTATTAAATTCTCTGTTCCAATGCAGTCAAGAGTTCTTTCTCTCTCCTGGCTGAAATTGAGCTGCTCAATGCTATTCGTGTCTGCAGGTGTAGGCTGAGTATATCTATTTATTCTCATTGTACGTGACCACCAATATTTGTGACTGGGCCTAATTACTAGGTTGAATTTTGGCTACTTTGTTTGTACTTGTAAGCTTGTAAGCATAATAACAGCTTTTGCAGTTTTCTTGAAGATCCGTTCATAACTGTTTGAGTTATAGGCCTACTGCTAACAAACGTTATGACAAACCTGAGTCAAACATACAAACGAACAAACCGATCTGCACCAAAGTTTAATCATTTATGTCTTTCAATATTACTAACAACCCCTATAAATTTAATAAAGATCCATTCTTTATTTTTGAGTTATTGTGCTAACATGCATAAAATTAAAAACAGTGACCAACGAACGAACAAACGGATCATTAGCAAAATTGGTCATTTATTCTTTGTTATATATCTAACAATTCATGTTGATTTCGTCCAAATCATTCCATAACTTTTTGAGTTATCTTGGTAACAGACAGACAGACAGACAGGCAGACTGACAGGCGGACAGAGAGAGAGACAAACAAACACGACGAAAACAATACCTCCTCGGCGGAGGTAATTAGCGCTTTGAATAAAATTCGAAAGCTAAACAGCTTATTTGCAAAAACGAGGAAAAACAGACGGTAGATCATCAGTAAGCCCCCAGGGGGCATAAGATGGGCCATAGGTCATTGGGATAGGTTAGTTAGGCTCGCTCAGGAAGCAAAGGCGAGAGGACTCACGGGCTCGCTCATCCAGGAAGCAATGAATGCAACGGGAGGACTCACTAGGACTGAAATAAAACGTAGCTGTGACCGCACGCAGCAAATTTACATCACATCGACGAGTCGAAGTGTTTAGGTGTGGGACCTCAGGCCTTCGTGTATTGCTTTTTTGAACATATCGCACTATTTGTTCTATGTATTTCATTCAAGCTCCCGCTCATAACTGGCCAGATACTTGAGCCGCAAAATAGCGAAAAATGTTGTCGCCAAGTACAGAGAGTTCGAAAAATTGGTTAACTGTTAACTTAAAAATTTAATACTCCTAGGCTGCTCAGCCATAGATTCGTCGATGACGTCACTTTTTGGTGCTAATTTTTTGCGAGTCCTCCCGTAACGCTCTTTGCTTTCTGGTCTCAATGGGACTGAAATAAAACATAGCCGTGACCACACGCAGCAAATTTACATCACAGCGACGAGTCGAAGGGTTTTTGGTGTGGGAGCTCAGGTGTTCGTATATTACTTTTTTGAACATATCGCCCTATCTTTTTCGATTTATTTCATTCAATCTCCTGCTAATGACTACCCCTCATTACTGGCCAGCTACTTGAGCTGCAAAATAGCGTAAAATGTTGTCGCCAAGTACAGACAGTTCGAGCAATAGGCAAACTGTTATTGTGGTTTCTCTCGCTTGCAGAATTGGTTCCAATCGTGCTTATGTTTGTTGGTAAGGAATATACATGTTATGTGAAGAGCACTGTGAACTGAATATGAAGTGTAAATGAGTTTTCAATCAAGAAAAATAAGAAAAATCAGGTCGCCGAAAGGGAACAAATTCGACGCTAGTGCTGTGAAAGTTTCCACTAACATGTACTGCAATTTTCTATAGATAATTGCTAAATTTGTATATATTATCCTAATTTATTTATACACTAGAGTGAATTTCGCAATTTTAGACGATTTTTCAGGTTATACTAGTTAAAATACTCCTAAGCTGCTGAGCCATAGATTCGTCGATGATGACGTCACTTTTTGGTGCTAATTTCTCGTGAGTCCTCCCGTTACGCTCTTTGCTTCCTGCGCTCATCCTATGTTATGGGGAGCAGCAACCCCAGGGGGCTTGTGTACGTTAACCGTAGCTATTAGCTAGGCCTTCCGGACTCTATCTGTCGGGCCCATTCTGCTTCCTTCCGATTTCATACTCTTACTGAGATTACTTTTTTCTCTTGTTCTTCTTCTTTTGCGACTTGCTGTTCTCGTGTGCGTTGATCCTGTGGGGGAACACCTTCGTTCATGGGTTCTCGGTTTCTATCGACATACTATATATTCCTTCCCCTTCCTCTCTCAGAAGAGCTCAGTACTTATTTAGGGAGGCTCAAACTTACTTATACTGCTTACACTAACTACATTATCAGAAAGCACAGCAAAATGACTAGAAGGAATGCAGCAGAGAACACAGAACGTTAGAAATAACGACGTTCTGAGAAACTCCTCGATGCAGAGGAACAAGAGGCACAAGGTAAATGACAATACAAAGAAAGGTCTCTGCACCATATATAAAGCGGCCAATAGACGATCAATAATATTATAAACATTATTGTCAAGTGTTAGTATTGACAAT
>LQNS02277717.1:2111262-2128482 GCA_001587735.2 Parhyale hawaiensis | reverse complement strand
TACTAAGAAATGAATGTACACACAATTTTTAATGTAAGCTGTAATATAATAATCCAAGAACACCTCCCGCCTGTGGAGAAAGAAATGTTAAATAAATAAATAAATAAATAAATAATAAATAAACAATACGGAAGATCTTTGGATGAAACTCCAAGAGGAATGGGCGAAAATTACTGTTGAAGATTGTCTGAGTCTCATTCGGTCATGTAGTCGACGATGTGCAGCTGTAATCGAAAGCAAGGGACTATTTACCAAATATTGATTGTTCACCATTTTGCTAAATGTTCCTAGCAAAATATTGAGTTAAATGCATTTTTTCTTGTTTGTCCCTTAGTTATGGACTTTATAAATTTCAAGAGAAAAGCTTTTCGTTCATAACTTTTTATTATCCTTCATACTCGTCTCAAATTTTAACAATAATCAACACTTTACTGGCTAATGGTGTGCAGAAGAAGAAGAAGAAGAAGAAGTACCTGCCATGGTTAGAAAAAAGTTATGTTGTATTGAAAATTTATCCTTTAGTTTTGGACGGTACTGTATAACCGATAAGTATAAAGGTGTGGTATATGTGCGCTTCAAGTTTCTAGCTGTACATACGCCCAAATAAGTATTCGTTCGCCACACCCTAGGAGAAAGTGTATAAAAATGAAAATACGAGCACAATAATGCATCTAAGCCAGTTTTAACTGTCATTGTCCCAGAACAGCTCAATCCCGAGCCGCAGAGTGTCAACCACACTGTATAAAGTTTCAAACAATTCATCCTCTAAAACGCACTTTTCAGTAGCATTAGGAATACATTTTACCCAGTGTATATACCAGCCACCTAGGCTGCCCCACTGACTACATTGTTTACAATCGTCGCTTGCTCACTGAGGGCGCGACGGCCCCCTCAGCACGTCTGTTTAGTTAGCAGCGCCAGGCTGCAGCCACAGCGAGTGTAGAATAGGAGCCCTGTACTTTCAAGAAATAAAACAAAACCATAAGTGACGTTACAGAAAATTGCAATTCGGCAGGTTCTTCACCACGAGGTGGACTCGTCTGATTGGATGAGGCGACATTTTGTTTCAGATTAAACAGCTCGCAGTAGAGTCTACAGAGAAACTCACACGCACTGGTTCGAGTTGCGGATATAGGCCAACTGGCCCCGGAGCAGTGGGACCGGCTGCAGTCGACCACGGGCCGTCAAGAATTATGCACCTTTGATGGGTACATGGAAATTCCATAGAACAAAGAGTCTCGTTCTTTATTTACGCCCCCGGACTCGTATCATGCATACGAATTGTGAAAACATGTCCAAGTCAGGCTGATCATTTATGAGGTAATAAAAATGGCTCAAAAAACTTTGATTGTTCCTAACTAGTAGTGTGGAGGACTTATTTTTCTCCTCTCTAAGCGTAATTCACGAACCTGCTAACAGCATGGCTAACGTTACTGTCACGCGATAACTCAAACTTACTTGAAGAAATCAAAAGCGCCGTCACAGTCCAGGAGGATGTCCACGAAACAGTCGTTCACATCTTTGAGCCTCCTGAGGGAGACAAACAATAATAGATGACATGACATGAATGTGTCGACGCACCAAGGTAAAAAGATGGTCCTCAGTCGTACGTAACTCGGATGTTTGTGGTAGGACAGAGAAATGCAAGCAATGTTTCTCAATTTTTAAATGATCAAGGGAAGTGAAGTCGGCTTTACTTTTAGAGTCTGAAAGTTTGCTTCGATTACTTTTAACGACAAAGAAGTAGGTAATATAGCTCTATTAAATGAGTTGCGATACATATGCGCCGTAGTAGAGTGGGTAAAAACGTTTCACATTTTAAGTGTGCACGCTGCTAATTAAGAATAACCCTCCAAAATTGAACTATGATGTCAAGTCTATTGCCAGGAAGTTGTTCAACATTTTTGTAAAAGCGCGATTCATGGTACTTTCGTCAAAGGTTCGTTCTAGTCTATCATTCAGGACATCAGACACTACAGGTCAAACAACATGCATATTGTTCTTATGTCAAGATGAAGTTCGCAAGTTAAATATTGATTAAATGTGTGCAGCACATCGCATGGCAGTTGCATCAAAGTGCAGAGAACTAGTCGTAAGCTGCGTCACTTGGGGCCCGTACAACTTTGCCCCTAACTTGGGGCCCGTTCAACTGGGCCCCCAATTTGGGGCCCGTTCAACTGGGCCCCCAATTTGGGGCCCGTTCAACTGGGCCCCCAATTTGGGGCCCGTACAACTTGGCCCCCAACTTGGGGTCCGTTCAACTGGGCCCCCAACTTGGGGTCCGTTCAACTGGGCCCCCAACTTGGGGTCCGTTCAACTGGGCCCCCAACTTGGGGCCCGTTCAACTGGGCCCCCAACTTGGGGCCCGTTCAACTGGGCGCCGAAAATAAGCCATCGAAGCTTAAATTCTCTGAATCTTCAGACAGAAGGTCTGGCTTTGTCACATTGAAACGGGTTGTAAGTGTCAGAAGTAATGCGATTAAGTTGAACTGGGGGCAAAAATTTTACTCTCAATGGCAACCTACTGAGGATCAATGCCTGAATCTCAATTTAGCGGGTTGAAGCCGGAGCACCAGCATGGAATTTACAACAAGCTTAATTTTGGCGCCCAATGGAACATGCCATTTATCTCTAAAACAGCCTACGCATGTAGACGAAATGCATAGCGTGTTCATTCATAAAACTTAATAAACCCACCGTTGTTCCCTATACCCACAACAGTAAAGGTGGTATCGGAGTTGCCAATTTGGTAGCCTACTCATTGCCGTACATCCTCCGCAGTTGCATTATCTACACGAGAGATGGCTGCTCTTTTTCGAAAAGGAAATTGAATGTTTCTCCACTTACTGACAATATCCTTCGAGCTGTGGACCTTCCAACCAGCCTCTGCTGAAGTCGGCGCCGTGTGTATCGTAGTGATATCTGTCGTACGAAATGTGTAAGGTTAGGTGCAAGTATAGAAGTGCTCAGAGGTGCGTCTTATTTAAACGCGACTAGTAAATTTGGCAGAAGTACAACGGGCTCTGATGATTTCTTAACATGGTTACCTGAAAGAAATGTCGAATTCCTTGACCTGAACTGAACATATCATCAGCAATTACAGATCAGATGAGCCCGATGCACGCCTTCGATTAACACAGTGTGGTTGAGACAATCTAGATTGATGAGCCTTAACTTGACCTGCACTTCAATGGGGAATTTTTGGCCAGTCCCTTTTGATCGACCTGCAGACTTTCTTCGCATGCCGATTACGCTCAAAAAGGCAGAAAACTCGTCCGTGATCAGCATGATTGAACTAATGGCGCAAACTGCTCGCAATTTACGCCTAATATTGGTAATACACTAATAGTAGAAGTTAATCAGCAAATAAAATTGTACTGATTGTTAATATCTATTCAAACGCATTATGGTTTCAGTGGGTCCATTGTACTCGTGTTCATCATATAAACACTAGTGTGCCAGGTCATCGAAAATAACCGCGAGGAATTTATGACGATATTTCTCCTTGCCATACATTCGTTTCCATAACTGCCAACATGAAAGAACATAGGAAATGAGCTTTTTCTACCCGGAAGTGCAATTCTTCCTGTCTTTCGCTGCCATGCAGAAAATCCATTACTTACAGCAGGCAGAAAGATATTATTAACATCGACGCTGTATCATGGATACGTCATAATATATAAATTGAAGGTTTTAGGTCAAGTGAAAAGTAAAAACTGTTATGTCAATGAGTTAAATCAAGTTAGAAAAACAACTAATGCAGCGAAATTTTCGATGCGAAGAAGGTTAGAATCAGGACTCACGAGAGGGTTAGGAAAAGCTGTAGATATTGTATCTTCAGTGCTTCGAATTCAGCGTTGGCAAAATAGAAGGGCTTTCAGATATGAGGCAACGATATACTTGTGACATCATCTGCACCTGGACTATTTTTGCCCTTTAGTTTATGTCAGAACTTGCCAGGAAGGTCATAGCCTCAAACCTGGCCCAATATTCATTATTTTTCTGCAAGTGAGACATAAATGGACAAGTAAAGTAACAGATAATTGCTCGTCTGTCTTCATTACGGGTACAGTGTACATTATTATCTTATTCATTTATTATTAGTTATTAATCATCATTCTTTCCTTACTAATGTAATCCAAGTGCTAGTAGGAATAAAACTTGATCCGAACCAGCGACTTGAACTCACATGAATAAAGTTCCAGGCTAATTAAAAAATAAAAGTGAAGCATAGCAGATTATTTAGACTGCAGTGGGTGAATCGAACAAGCCTTATGTATATGACACCTCCACCTCAGCCCCCTTCCCACCTGGCTGCGCTGTTGCTGTACTGCTCGTGAGGGTACACGATGCTCTCGAGGGCCAGGAAGTCCCGCTCCAGGTAGACATGGAGACACACCCCCACTGCCATGTTGCTGGCTCGGCACCCCGCGGCAATGGAAGGGCTCCCTGCTATCACTGTAACAGAGCCCGGGAGCAGATTGATAATCATAAAATAATGATTACACAGGGCAAGAAATTTTATATTTTTTTCCTGTTGCCTCAAGTTTAGGAGCTCGTGGACAACTGGCGACTAGAACCTTGACGCAAACCTTAAAGCGGCCGGTCGAACAGATCTATAAGGATTCATTGCATGAGCATCCTTGCCGCAGACGGTTACAAGGGTCTACCGCAGACTTCCTTGTCGTCACTACTTTATGTTCACACAGGACTTGATTGCTTGAAAAGAGGAAGTGTTAGACGAAAATGATCTGCAGATTTGGAATGACAAGGTGGAATTGATAAAAATACGGCTGAAAGAATTCCAGTAATAAAATTCTTGTTTCTAGGTGAATAGCTCTTTACTATGTTGCAAGGAATGAATACACTAACAAACTTTAAGTTTGGTTCAATTTGGATAAAGCCGCCGTACCATATACTGTATGAGTAGAGTGTGCAGAACGGGCTGGTCACCAGCACCAAAATCAATATGGGAGATCCCGTAGATATCACATGCACAAGTTTAGTAGCTGATGACATACATGAAACAATTCATATTTCTTTTTCATTTTTTTAATTCTGCAATCGTAGAAAATGTAGCTGCAAGCTACATCGTTGGTCACTATTACCAACTGAAGAATACCGAAGAATACCCTATTACGACGCAGTCGTCCAAGCGTGGTTCAAGTGTTATTTTCTGGGCCAAGGTTTAGGGAAAATTTAAATTACTTACTCAATAATGCTTTTTGACTGTCTCCAAAACACCTCAACGGTATCAAAAGCATAAAAATAAGTAGGCTATATATATTAGATTTCAGTGAGTTAGATGGCTAACATATTGCACGGTCCTCCTGCCGCAAGAATTTCACTATTACTATAAACTTCCACAACGCTAATTCTAAAAATTATGATAGCCTATAAGTATTAGGGGAGATCTTTCTATCACCACATATTTTATAACTGAATTTCATGAAGGCCGCAAATTACACCTGTGCCGTTCACATTTACTATTCCACCATAATTCATTGAAAATAACCACCAATAATTTACTGTAATGCTTAAGTAACAACACCTGAGCGTTAATGAGAGCCAACATCATAGGAAAGATCCGTAAGGGTGCACTAACAACTTCATACTTACATATGCAGACTGTAGCGAGCACACGAGAAATGTGCTCCGTCTCTATCATTTTATTTGGAAGATCACTCGAATTCTCTACACGACGTTATTTAACTTAACACTTCGATAAGGCCGCCAAACACTTTCATTGTTCGAACGCTTCCGAGTGTCACTGTCGAGTGTTTGTGTTTAGAAACGGCAACAGAAGCATGTAAAACGCATAGCAAACGGTGGATGGGAACGCCAGCAAGAAGACATAAACGGACTTATTTCCAATTTTAAAACTGGAAAAAGTTGTTATTAAGAAGAGTGCTAGACATGTAAGTTACTCAATATATAACAGTGTCATTAGTTTATTTAAACCTTAAAGAATAAAAAAGGTTCAACATTTTTTTTTCAATTTATGAGCTACACTTAGTTGTTATTAAAAATAGCAGTGTAAGCTACACATTATTATAACAAGGTAATTAGTTATGCAAAATAAGTATAAACAAGAGGTGTTAACACTTTCGTTTCCAATTTTTGGCCTGGATAAATACATGTGTGAGGACTTTAGCAATTCAAGACTCGACGCTTTGTTAGAGAAGTTATTTAGATTAGACTTGGCAGCTGGCAGTAGACGGACCAACAGTCCTATTCCTAGAGAGCAGGCTGGACTTACGCTCCGGCCCTCTATGAGCTATTGCCATTATGTCAATTATGTCCGTATCATTTAGATATTATTTCCATGATTGACTTGAGAGCATACTTCATTGCTCGCACATACACTGCTCACGATGAGGTTCCAACAGAATCATGCAGTATAAATTCTAGATAGAGTAAAACTCGACTAGCACCTTTCACTACAGCGGAAACTGTGCTTGCATTTCCGTTTTAACTATACCGAGGAAAATTCAATAATTTATGTTACTCTACTCTGTAATTACTAAGTCAATACAAAGTACGTTATTATAGCCAATTGTTTATTTATTTATTATTTTTTGCTTAGCAAAACATTTACATGATTAATTCATTTGGTCTTAGATAGGTAAAAGAGTTTACACATTATCTCTCAAATAGACCACAGCTTAAACGGAGTTATCTTCACCGACACAGTGTCGTTATTATGACACCAGAGCACCACGGCAAGGAAGTTCCTGAAGCACTACGTAAATTTACGGCACTCGATCAAAGAAAGATTGACTTAGAGATGCTGCAGGATACAGAGCTCCATTGTGTCACGACCAGCCTTGTTTGTGTCTCGAAACTTACTGAAGCTCTGTGCCCTGAGTCCCCTCCGCCCCCGGCCGGACTGCCATCGCTGGCTGCTCTTATCTCTGCGCGACTGCGCCCTGTGGATATTTCCGATGAACATTGTCGTTGTAGAACACTTGTGTTGTTGCGGCGTGTGTTTCGTTGGATATCACTGACTGATATATTCTCAAAATGCTGACGTTCTGTACACCTTCAACACTTACGTTTATGGGAGCGACACCCTCCTCAGCTACGAACACCTCCTCCAGGAGTCATGAACTGTTAATGGCCGAAGCTTCGGAAGCCATTTTAATCGATTATTTTTCCCGCCTCAACTAATTGAACGTCTCCGAGCTCCACGGATCTACAGCAATAAATTATGCTTGTAATATCATTTCTTTCACAGAGTATTTATTTTCTTTTCTTTCCTCAGACACCTGATGAAACTGCCATGATGATAATATCTTCTAGAGGACCGGAGCGTAAGTTTTGGCTGCTCTCTGGGGATGGGCCTGGTGGTCCGTCCACTGCCCACTAGTTAATCTAATTGAAATAAATTAGAGTAACCGCATCAAATTAACACGTGTTTGTTATAAATCTGCCATTACTTACAATACTGCTACTAATACTCTGTTGAACGGAACCGCTCAGGCACTGTATAAAGGAAATATTAAAGGCGCTGCCCACGGTGATATACTTTGCTGACACAGACATTTTTCCAAAGGTCTCAGGAGTTCACTGCAAACTTACTCTTCACTCTTCTCCAACTGCTAGATCTGTCCAAAGCATTTGATAGTGTTCACCATGGTACGCTGCTAGATAAAATTACTTCCATCAACATTTGCCCTAATTGGTTTGCTTGCTTCTATATATATATACAGGACAGGTCACATGCTGTCATGCTCAATAAAACTCAGTCGCCCTATATCGTGAACAGCTTTGGTGTCCTACAAGGGTCGATCTTAGGACCAATTTTATTCTCAATATTCGTCAATGATATCCCCGTGGATCAGCAGACGGTCCGCAGTAATAGAATGAATACATTAAACAAAATCTGGCAAATCTTGTTGCACTTCACACTGTTAAGCATGTCTAGTTTTAGTTTTACATTTTCCCTATTTTTATCATAAAATGAAAACGTTAAACAAAACCTGGCGTCTGGCAAATTCTGTCCCATGTGTCAGCTTTAAGAATAAAGACAAAAACACTCATGTTAGCTTTAAGACTAAGAATAAAACGGGTGCTGCACTCTCCTAATATGTTGGGTGCTGCATCTAAGTAGGTAAATTATTTATTTTCGCTCTGCTTCATTGCTAAAATTCTTAAGGTAAACGTGACAGACACTCCCTCAAGCATAGCAAACATATCAGTTTATTCATATCTTACAACGTGATCTCTGAATACTATTCCTTTCTAATGCCCCCCACAGGCTGTTTTTCACCAATAAGCTCTCGTCTATCACAAATAGGGGAATCGCAGTTATAAGATGAAATAAATTAGAAACGTGCTGCGTATTTTTCACTGTAATATAATTTACCTTTATTTTATTTCAAGATTTCGCTATTCCATTTACAAATATAGGATATATATATTTTTACACCATATGTAGCACGTACCGTAATTCAAACTGTAACAAATCGTTCTTAGGTAAAAAAAATTCTTCCTCCTTATCACCATAGGAATAAATATATCTGTCCAAAAGTTAGCCATTTTGTCACTTTATTTTCGAAAACCGGTTAACACAATTTCCTCACTACTATTATTCGTTCGTCGAACCTATTTTAAATCTTGTTCCATTTGTTAGCTTTAAGAATGTTAATTATACATAGGCCTAAGCTTGAGAACCTTAGGGTGTTGCGCACCTAATTTGTAGAGCACTGCATCTATATCAGAAATACAGGATCTTTGTTCTGATTGTTTGTTAGTGCGTTCGGCAATTCTGACTACATATTTTCGTTTCTTGTCGTGCTTGACCGTTTCGCCCCCTGAAAGGTGGGTGGCGGGTCGGTATCTTCTAAATTTCACGTTCCACTTTCTTCCCATATTTTGAAAACCTTGTAAACGTACCGTTTACTACTACGCAACATCTTATCCTAGCCTATTTTTTTACTGCATACTGTATTTCATACTTTCAAGAACATTTGGCGCCTCAACTCTGAGCAACCGACGTTTCTCTTAATAGAAAATAGTGTCAGTGTCATTTCATTAATAACTTGTAGGCCTTGTGTGAGGAATTCTCAACAAACAAGATGCCAATTCTCTCTTATCTCTTATGTTATTGTTTAGCATTATTCTTACGTTAGCATTAAGAAAGAAAACCTCAGGATGCTGTGCCCTATCCATGTTGGACACAGCATCCATATGAGAAATAAATGGGATTTATTTAAGAGCTCTGCATTTTTTTTAATCGTACCTACTTTAGATTTACACTAATTCCGACAGAGCCAAAGAAACGCAGCAGTGTGACTCCAGATACGAGAGGTGATGTGTGCAACGTCATTTGGACTTCTTCCGAAGATTGCCAAGGCACTTAAGCGATTAATATTGGGCCTCTGTTTTCGTTCTACCAACACGCAAACAAGATTCAAAATTTATTTTTTGAGCTAAGTGGTTAGGATAATTTATCCAGTGTCTTCAATTTTATTTAGTAGGTATACTGTATATTCGTCACCCTGTGAGAATAACTTATTTCTGATGTTCACTATGCCTATTTGAGGACATCACAAACGATGCTGTACCCCTGCAAAATTGGTACTTGCTTTAGGCAGGAGAGACTAAATAACATACAAGTAGCTGTCTTGGTTGACACTTCGTCTGCCGTAAGTGTTCTCGCAGCCTTATTGTATCTTACGAGCAGCTTTAGAGCATGTTATAAGTCGGGGTAAAAGCGCAAGATAATGCCGGGTTCACATTTACGACTTTCATCAGCGCTATCGTTATAGAACCAACACAAGCAATCTACAGTTGTGGGCGGGCCTCTTCCTTTTGTCAATGTGTGCCTGTGGCACTGTGCCTCAATTTTTTTTTGTTACGTACTTCATTTCGCCCGCTCCCTTACGCTCCTGCGCCAGCGATGATATATTTCCTTGTGCGCCCCCAATAATTTCAATACGCCTACAATAAAAATACATTTAAATAGCTAAAAATATTTAAAAATAGCAAAAACAGCATTTGAATTGCTAGTGCAGTTTAAACAGAATACGGTAACAAAAAACACTAACCTGTCTACAGGTCATCCTCCTCCTTCCTGTTCTTCTTCATTTTCTTTCCCTCCTCTTCCTTCTTATACTACTACTACTGTTGGTAACACAAGCAGTGCCTGCTGCCCGTGAGGATCAGCTTTTAAAATTAAATAGATTCCCCGCTGAAGTTGTCGGTACAGAGACAGTGAACGCGTTCAAAAACGGTTTTGATAAACATGGGGAGCAACAACCTCCACAGATGTGAACTCCTCCAGGAGTCACAAGCTCTTCACGTTCAAAGCTTCTGACGTCACCTTAATCCAAATATTTCATGAGCAAACTAAACCAACATCTCTGAGTTCCCGTTCGTCTACTGATACTACAGTAATCATGTTTGCAAATCACCTCCTAAGCTTATCTAAGTTATCTATTTTTTTCTTATCTTTCTCTTCATCCTCTGATATCTACATTATTTGACAGAACTGCAATAGCTCATAGAGGGAAGGAGCGTTATTCCGGTTGCTCTCTGGGATTGGGACAATTGGTCCGTCTACTGCCAGCTATATAATCAAATTTTTTTTTCTGGTAAGACCTCCTGGCCTTGAAGATGTTGTTACGGGAAGGTACTGCGTAACACCAATTAATTACATTGAAACCTAGGACTCAGGTTTCCCCGGGGTAATGACACAGCAGCTGCGAGGATATAGTGAAAAAATGACGGAACATATACAGTCTTTATTCGATACCTAACCGTTAAAATTGCCCGGCACAAAAAATTTCAACCGTCTCTCTCTGCACCGAAAGATTTACTCCACTGGAATGGCCGACCACACAGGGACATACACATGCGAAGGGAACATTCAAACAGAAGGCCGTAGTGATCAACTCTCGTGGAGCGAGTCACGGATGAAACAGCACGAGTTCAGGCAGGCAGAGGAGATACAGCTGAGGCTGAACATGATAGAGAGGTAAACCCTCGCCGGTTGGTGACTTGAGCTGGAATGCAGCTCGTTTGAGCTCACCCGCCTGAACGATAAAAAGGAACACCTACTTGAACTAAATATAACCCATTTAACCATTACTCCCCTAGACTCTAGTAAAACCGCACATACAATATTATTATTATTATTATATATTTTGTTTAACCTCCGTAGCCGTAACTCAGGCGTTTTAACAGAGAAACTACTTGTGCAGTATTCAAATACCGCATATTGGGTAGGCGTTGTGGCCACGTGCGCTACTACGGGCGGAGAAACAAGGCGCAAAGTATAGTAGGAGACACTCAAGTGGTCGGCTCCTTCTGTGTCCTTCCACCTGAGAGAGACTAGAGATGTCCCGCATACCAGGTCGGCTATCTCGATCGACAGCCCCCCTCACGGGTCAGAAAGAGGAAAGTAGAGAACCTACCTAACTTTACGATACTAACCTCGTCAGCAGGAACTGCGGCAAGCTGCAACATCTCCTGCGGATAAGGCACTCGGGAACCTTGGGTGCGTGATGCCCAAACATATTGTGACAGGGAAAGGGCCCGCCACAATATGCCCCTGAGGGCAACTGCACATACATAAACCTACCAAAAACCAAAACAGAAAAAGGCAAACGCGTGAACTAATTCATTGCACCGACTAGTGTAAAAAGAAGAAACACCACACGAGGCCAACTCACTACGTTGGTCTAAACCCCCTCCGATACACCCCCCTAGTAAACTTAGAAAAGGAGCAGAAAAAAACTGAAGAATCATACGTGCAGGGATTTACAGGCGCGTCCAGAGCAGCATGGAGAATAAAAGCAAAAAATGAGGGGAAAGAATAAGTAAAGTTAGGAAGAAGACATCGTGCACGACAGGCGCTTCCGAACCCCATACCCAAAGATGAGAGCCTACGGTGAATCACGGGTAATGACTTATGTTCCCCACACCGGCAAAGCTAACTAAGCCAGTGCGATAACGTTCCCGGAGCTCTCATGCTCCCTCAGTACTGAACTATTACGGACCATGCATGGTGCAAAGAACGAGAACGCCTGGAGAATAAATGGGATAGTGAACCTATAGCCAAGACAAAAGAAACTATGCCGTACTACCTACAGTTTATGCGCATATATACACGTATGAAAACCTTTCCTTTATTGACCTAAAAATCAGCTCTGGGCTGCAACACTGCACAGGCTACCCAAATGCGGGAAACTAGGGAAAATAGACCCGCAGCAGAACTTCGAATTCCCACCCGGGTGCCCCTATATAAACGACAAAAGCAATGAAACAGAATTGCAAGCACAGAACTATATATATCTCAAGAGCTAGAAGCACTGAACCCCGGTAAACCAGGCTCGCGACAACAGCGAAGTTGCAAGGTTCATACGACCACACGCCCAAACCGGAAGCCCCGCATGCACCGCAGACACCGTAGTCTGGATGCACACAAGGCCGCTAGAGGGGCGTACAGCCGCAGTCGATGAAAAATGGTCAGAGTTATCTCATTAAAGATGGAAGGCCCGCGTGACGACTGCGACCCCCAACTGTCATCAGTCACAGTCGGGGTCACCATCACGCACGGGGATGAGAATGCCAGCCATGCCGGTTCAATGCCGCGCCACGGCAGATAGGAAGCCTCGTAAACTCCATTAATCAATGTCTATTTGTTCACAAACCACACACAAAAAAAAAATAGATTGAAGAATTCGCCCCTCCAGCGGAAATGCGATTCCCGGTACCCGACCGCAGGAGTCTGAACCCTGGACATTTTTCCTGCGCAGATCGTGTGCGCGTGAGCGGCGTTCACGTTGGTGCGCCGCGCTGCCCGCTGTATCGCTGGTTTAGTTGGGTTAGGTAATGTCAGGTAATGTTAGGTAACATTAGGTAACGTTACATAACGTTAGGTAACGTTAGGTAAGGTTAGGTAAGGTTAGGTAAGGTTAGGTAAAGTTAGAGAGGTTACATTGGGTTAGGTTAGGTTAGGTAAGGTTACGTTAGGTTAGGTAAGGTTAGGTAAGGTTAGGTTAGGTTAGGTAAGGAGGTTAGGTTAGGTTAGGTAAGGGTAGGTTAGGTTTGGCTAGGTTAGATTTGCCTAGGTAGTGTTTATTTTAGTGATGGCACGCGCAAGAAAGCTTGCGTGAACGCAAAATGTCCAGGGCTCCAGCGAGTGCTTCCCGGTTCAATTCGCTTTTAGGACCTTCATGCTTTTTTGATATTTTGAAGTCATATATAAGTAGAAGAACCCATTTTAAGACGTTATTCACGAATGACGTTTTTGCTGCAAATGCTTACTTTTCGAGATATTTGCCATTCAAGTTTATGTTAAGATAGGACATTGCGGCAGGTTGGTTATCAATATGGCGGCGTAATGCGATGTCGCTGTACACTGTTTTTTATACATTTCTCGTAGGATATTAGCAGACCATGCTTGTGATCTTTATTAGATTAGATAGGCGGAAAGCAGACGAACCAACAGGACCGTTCTCAAAGAGACACCGAAACTTACGCCCGGATCTCTATGAGCTATTGCCATTATGTTAGTAGGATATCATTTATTTCTTGGATTATTATACTACAGCTTACATTAAAAAAAAATTGTGTGTACATTAATTTGTTAGAAATATTACAGCTATATATTCACAACCTAATCTACATGGCTTAGTGCCATCACATATCAAGCGAGTTAACTGGACTGGCTCCGCAATAGAGCTACCTAACAATCACCCTGGCGCGAGAAGCAAAATAAGATATAATTGTTTCTACTAATATTAACATTACTGCTTGTTCACTTAAAGTAAGGTAAATGGAAAATGCAGTAATTGCTTCCCGAGGAAAGATCTACATGGCTTAATACTANTCAACCGTCTCTCTCTGCACCGAAAGATTTACTCCACTGGAATGGCCGACCACACAGGGACATACACATGCGAAGGGAACATTCAAACAGAAGGCCGTAGTGATCAACTCTCGTGGAGCGAGTCACGGATGAAACAGCTCGAGTTCAGGCAGGCACAAGAGATACAGCTGAGGCTGAACGTGATACAGAGGTAAAGCGTCGCCGGTTGGTGACTCGATTTGAGCTGTTATGCGGCTCTTTTGAGCTCACCCACCTGAACGATAAAAAGGAACACCTATTAACACTAAATATAGCCCATTTAACCATTACTCTCCTAGACTCTAGTAAAACCGCACCCATATAAACCTACCAAAAACCAATACAGAAAAAGGCAATACGCGTAAACTAATTCATAGCACCGACTAGTGTAAAAAGAAGAAACACCACGCACGTGACACAAGGCCAACTCACTACGTTGGCCCAAGCCCCTTCCGATACAACCCCCCTAGTAAACTCAAAAAAGGAGCAGAAAAGAATGAAGAATCATACGCGCAAGGATTTATAGGCACGTACAGAGCAGCAACGAGAACAAAAGCAGAAAATGCGGGGAAAAGAATGAGTAGGCCTAAAGATTGGAAGAAGACACCGCACACGACAGGCGCTTCCGAACCCCATACCCAAGGATGAGACAGTCTACAATGAATCACGGGTAATGATTTATGTTCCCCATCCCGGGCAAGACTAACTAAGCCAGTGCGATAGCACACCCAATGCCTCTGGCAGTCGTGCTAAGGAAAACGCATTGGTATTGGTTGTACATGGACAGCCCAAACTTTTCCACCTGCAGTGTACGCTGAGACCCAAAAGAGAAAAGGAAAATAAAGGGAACACTAAGAATCTCGAGGGAAACTTCAGACCCCCACACCGGCCAACTCGCACGGGAACAGTAAGCCTGGGAAGAAGAAAAGAAAGAAACGGGACGAAAATTGAAAAAGAAAAAAATTGCGGAAAGAAAAATGAACCATACATACGGTTTCTCCCGCCGTAGGCGATAAATGCATAAGGAGACGGACAAGAGGAAAGGGGAAAAAGAAAGAAAACCCTTGTAAAAGCATAAAATGGAAGGAACTAAGTGGGCACAAAAGACAGGCGTTCTGGATGCCAACCAAGGCAAGGTATAGACAGCACATCATGGGGCCTCCGGGAGCTATAATGCTCCCTCAGTACTGAACTTTTAGGGACCATTTTGCAATGAACGAGAACGTCTGGCGAATAAAGAGGATAGTGAATCTATAGCTGTCACAATAGAAACTATGCCGTACTACCGACAGTTCATGCATATATATACACACGTGTGAAAACCTTTCATTTATTGAATTAAAGATCAGCTCTGGGCTGCAACACTGCTCAGGCTACCCAAAAGCTGGAAACGAGGGAATCTCTACCTGCAGTAGAACTTCGAATTGCCGCCCGGGTGCCCTATATAAACGACGAATAAATCAGTAAAACAGAATTGCAAGAACAGAAGAATATCTCAAGAGCTAGAAGCACTGCAACCGGGGAACACCAGGCTCGCGACAACAGCGAAGTTGCAAGGTTCATACGACCCAACGCCCAATCGGAAGCCCCGCATGCACCACCCACACTGTAGTCTGGATGCACACAAGGCCGTATGAGGGGCGTACAGCCGCAGTCGATGAAAAATAGGCAGAGTTATCTCATTAAAGATGGAAGGCCCGCGTGACGACTGCGACCCCCCAACTGTCGTCAATCACGGTCAGGGTCATCATCACGTACGGGTATAAGAATGCCAGCCATGCCGGTTCAGTGCCCCGCCACGGTAGATAGGAAGCCTCGTAAACCCCATTAATCAATGTATTTGTTCACAAAACACAAAAAATGCATTAAAACGAACAATCGTTGGTAAGATTTAAACGACGATACATCATGGACCGCTACGTAATATAGTAAGCCTACATCCACAAGCCCCAGTCCAACGCGGTTAGGCGACGCAGAGGCCGACCAAACGAAAGAACAGACAAGGAGTAGGTGTGGGGAGCCACTCAAGTTCCCGTACGAAGGTGATCTACACTAAACATAAATAAGCCCATTTGTAGCTATTGGGAAACACGAGAAAGAATGAAACAATACCGTATCAATAACAGAAGGACTGCAGGCACAGACAGAAAACTACTGCACTGAAATGCAAATGCCGGAGATGCCCAAGCTGGAAGCCCGGCACCGCAAGAATTCACCTTTCCAGCGGAGATGCGATTCCCGGTACCCGACCACGCAAGCGCAGCACCACCAACATTGCGCCTCCGTGACCACAAAGCCCAGCAACTTGCCTACTTACGCACATTTAATGTGTACTCTTCATCAACATTGGTAATACGGGAAGTTTAGATAATTACAATTTTGCAAGACAACAGTAGTAACACCCACCATGTATAAAAAATCTAAAAGTACCATTATTGAAATCACCCGAGCGGAAACTGTATGTGGGACAACTAGGTAGGACTTTGTCTGTCTTAACAGTCTGTTTTCTCGACTAAGAAAAATGACAAGCATTGGGACTGACTAAAGAAATGATGTATGAAAGCTTGAACTAACAAAAGAAATTGCAAGGAGATACCAGGGAGAAATGACAGCAGTAATGGTGACACTAATGGTTATGCCGAGATGGCAACCGTAATGTTCAAGGCGGGAGATGAGCACAGAACCTAGCTAAGAAATTACAGGAAACAGCGGAACAACTTTAGACTTAGGATGCGGTTCGCAAAGATAAAAAAAATGGTAAACCTAACTAAGCTAGGAATTAAGGGCCCTAGAGCACAAGTAAGGAATACTATACGCGTTGGTCCTCCACAGTTGCAAAACTGGGCATGAGTTAGCACATAACCCAATGTGCCAATGACACGGGATAAAAAGAGAATCCTACTTGTGATTTACGACATTACCTATTTATTGCCATATTAGAGCTACTGCTCATGTGAAATAAGAAATGCTGGACAGTTGCAGCGAGGAAACTTAACTGAAGAACTAGAGAGCAGATAACGCCTGCCCGGGCATCAACACAGCCACAGGCGCCAACGGTGCACCTCAGGGACAATGCTTCAAGAAGAGGAAAAGTCTACAAGATCAGCTAAAGGAACAATTCGTACAGACGAAAAGAGAAGGGAGAGAAGCCGCAGCTTCGGGGTTCCGGCTACCCGCCCGGATACGGCCGAGCACCGACCTACGCCGGAACCCCTTAAGGGCCTTTTACACCTCCACTCTTTCGCTCCCAGGTTCCGCTGGCAGTTGCCGGCTCCGCCCAGTTACGCCCATTTGGCCCACAAAAACGGTTGTCGACGGCAGTTGCGGCCGAGTCAGAACATGCTTGATCTGTTGCCGTCATT
>LQNS02277717.1:2072493-2094503 GCA_001587735.2 Parhyale hawaiensis | reverse complement strand
TATTATTGTTATTATTTAAGAAAAATAAGCAGGAGCTCCATCAATCGTGAGCCATTATAGAATAGATGAACAATATGGGACCCTGAGGCTGATAGAACAAGTTCCGTACGGACATTGTATAAAAACATTGATAGTTACGCAAAAAATATGTTCGTTAGTCTTACTGGGCGCGCGCATCAGTTCGAGTATAAAATAACTGATAAAACATTTATACATAACTCCATTGTCAGTGTATGTATTATATACTAGAGCAAAAAACGTATCGACAGAGCATAGGCCTACTTTAAATACTTCTTAGGAGCGGGGTTCATGTCCTGCGAAAGTTTTAGCTGTTATACACAGCGGGCGAAAATAAATGCAGAGTAGACAACTCAAAACTTACCATTTTGATAATTTAATTTCAAGTGGGTAGAACTACATCGCTTAAAGGGCCTGATGGGTATCATAGAAAATTTTATACTACTGCTACAGGATAAGAGTTTTGAATAGCTTGCGTTTGCAATGGTTGTGAAATTAGTGACCTCTTAGCCTACGGTGCCCGTAACAGCCACAATTGAGCCAATCCCTGAGACGACGTCAAATGAATGATTTAACGGAAAAGTAGCATTCAATTTTTTCCTAAGTCTTTTCCACGTTTCGCCCGTAAGATTTTATGAAGTTACATTTTCTACTTCATCCTCACTTGTACCAATAAACTTCACAAACAGTGCACAGGCCAAGACTCTGTTTTGCATCGTAAACAAAAAGTGAAAAGACGACGGAAAATGGACGTTACTCTGTTCACCAGTCCAGATCTGGCGACTCCACCGACTCGATGGTAGGAGAGTTGGCAGAGTAGAACTGCTGGTACCAGAACCTGAACTTTCTGATCAACTTGTCTTCGGCCACCAGCAGGGGCGTCTGCAGGTACTGTTTGCTGTTCCAAATCATAATGTCGCGTTCCACCTGCGGGTACATTGTGAAATTTAGCGGGGATTATATGCAATTTCCCTCTGGGCAGTAAGAATTAACCTGCCTTACTCTCGAGAAAAGAATTATGAGAGCTGTTGAACATAGACTACGCTACGAGAGATAGGGTAAAGAGACGCGTCCGTTGAGGTATTGTTTGTGTTAGGATACAACAATGTTGCATTGGAGTAGCCACGTCTACCCCATGCAACTTTTGTTGCGCAATTTGCTCTATTCCTAACGTCTCCTTCTTTGCGTGCAAATTTTTCCCACGATGTGATGTCCCACTCAAATTCTTAATACAAAAAATGGAGGTGGAATTTCAATAGCTAAAGCGCAAATACCCAGAAATGATAAAAAGTATATCTCGATATTTTACAGTCGATACTCAAATCCCTTGAACGTGGGTAAAATCTCAAGGAGTACAGCCGTGTTACACGAAAAAATTACACTGCATACAAAGACCTCGGTGGCATATATAGATAAAGCGCCATGGTCAGAGGATTTTGTATATTTTCACCTAATGACTAAGGGAAAGATGAGCTACCATTATTTCCAAATTTTAGCTACATAAGCCGCTGGAAAATTTGTAAAATTACTCTTAAATATTAAAAACAATTGATTAGAAATCGCTGTATAAATTTCTACGTGGCACGAGTTATGAGGTAAGGACTCCTGTTCCAGAGAAACACTATCTCGGCTCTTTGTTTGCAACAATTAGCTTAATAATTTTACTGAATTTGTTGAAAACTTTAGAATGTCATTGTTTCGGTATGAAAAATATAAACGTAAATGCTTATAATTTTACTGTTACTGCGACTCAGAGTCGCTTCAATTTTCCACTTCATACTTACATGACAGGCTTCGGAGAGCAGGACAAACTTAGCAAAGGGGGCAACGAATGTGGCTGAGGAATAGAGGTGATGCGTCACTCGCTGCCTCAGGGGGCCCAGGGGGGTCACGGTCTGCACAAGGACACCCTTGCCCAGCGATGTGTCCAGGTGTAAGTGTACTAGGCCGGGGCCGATCTGTATTAGTTAATAAACATAATAAATATTTATTTCCTTCGGGGGGGGGGAGGGAGGATTTTCATAAAATAAATTATTAAGGGACTAGTTCAGAAAGCTACAACAGTTTAACGCAGGATAACAATCAGGCTTATCTAAGTTACGCATTCGTACCTGCATTGTGGTATAGAATTGGAGGAGTATATATATAGTATCTAATAACAATAAATCTTTATGAGCTACGGGATAACTCGTCAAACATAGACAGCCATATTATCTGAGTTGGGAAAGGAGTGCCAGTTGTGAGATCGCAAGTGTTAAAGTGTGCTTATTTCACCTATAGTCGTAAACATTTTCTTTAATTCATACCATAGGAATCGTGAGCTTACTGTTGAACAAACTACTAAAAAAGTTTAACTAGACATTTCTGTTGGTCACTCAGCATGGCATTGGTTATAACTACAATCACCACAACAAACGGCGCTAGCTATTGGTAGTCTACGTTTCGGAATTTTATCACATTTGGGAAGTCTCGGTTTCGTGAGCTCCCTCTGTTTCAAGAGTCTCTGTTTGAGGAGTTCTACTGCAGTCATGAAAAAAAATTGCTGCAAACAGTAATGACGCTTAGTACTATAGTTACTTGATAATCTTTTGGGTTGTGCTCCACAGTTCGAAAATAATCATTAGCCTGCTTCACCCTTTGATTATCCACTTCCTTTTCCAAAAATCATTTATATTTTTTCAGATGTCGCGTGTGGCGGATATCGCATTTTCAATTAACTCTTTCTTCTGATTGGGTGAACTTCTTTTTTTGGCAACAGCCTAACAAACAAAGTAGCAGCAGTTGGGTGCTAAAGTTGGTATGCTGTATTTCGATACCAGTATATCTTTGCAATGCATTCATTAACTAGATGATGGCTACTGCCGCTTTTCATAGCTTACAAATTACAAGAAACAACTCATATTTATCACCTGCGAACGAAATGAGAAAGGTGATTATATTTTCGGTGAAGATTTGGGTATATTTATATATTTGTCTGTGAACCGAAAAACAGGTAGAAGGACTTGAGCAATCTTCATAATTTTTTGTAGGGAGTTTGGTGGCTTGACCTAGATATGACCCATGCCAAAAACTAGGCCTAGCTAGCCATAAAAATGACGGCGTTGAATTTTCTCCGCCGCAGCGAATTTACCTCCACCGCGGCAGATCGTCGAGGCGTTCTATAAAGAATATTATTATAGGTAATAATATAAGCGCGCCTACTTCCACAACAAAGACAATGTAGCAGAGGGAGAAGCAAAGGACATAATTATGACGATAGAAACAGGGAACCCTTGCACGAAGGGGTTCCCACACTGGATGCGACCCATGCCAAAAAACTAGGATTAGCTGGCCATCAAAAATGACGGCGACGAAATTTGCTCTCTCCGCAGGTGATGGTCTTACGCCACGAGCGGTTCTAGTTTAGATATTCGGTTTAGTGGCATAGCAGCTGTGCAGTGCGAAGCCTAGTTCACGGCAACACAATCGGATGTGGAATAGTTTGGCTGCGCAACTTTGGCGTAAGTACCATACGCACTTAATTGCCTTTACACTGTCGGAAAACTTGTTTAGAGTTACAGCCACCTCTGCAATTTGTACAATACAGCAAGTGCCATTTGTAGGCTCTGTTTAGAATATTTCTCTGAATTCAAAAAATATAAATCTTACCTTATAGCGCGCTGGTCAAATACGTGAGGTTGTATACACGGTCACGAACGCATCTGTTTCAAGAGCCTGTACCGTTTCGCATTTAGTACTCTCGGTTTTGAGACAAAGCTGAAGACAAGGACGATAACAAGGGGGCTTTGAATATTACCTGCTGGGCCTCCACCGCCATCTTGAAGAGCTTGATGGCCCCGGACTTGATAGAAAATGCGTGCTCGATATTGACGGTGGCTTGATGAGACTTGTCGCCCTCCAGAGGGGACCAGGAGCCATGCCATTCGTGCTTCGCCAAATCCAGCAACTGAAAAAGAAAAATTATCGTACCTGACACAAATTCCCAAGGTGAGTACCAGCTGGTATGTGTTGGTTGCATACCCGTGCATAAAGTACGCATGATAATCTAAAAATTTCTATTATAGAAATATGAATTCCTATGATATTACCAATCTTTGCATTAATAGCCTGTGTGTTCATTGTTTAGGTTTCATGCATTTGCAGCTTATAGGTAATAAATGGGGTGGTAAATGAAAAGTGTTGCTCATTTTGCATTTATTACTTTCTCCCAAAAAGCTATCTAGGGAGCCTTTTTTCGTCATTTCATTATACATTAAAATTAATTTTTTAGAGAGATCCTCCGGCGCTTTTTGTGACGACCTCATCTTTAAAATTAAACTAAATTTCAGGTAATTTTGGGCGAACTTCTCTTAATTTTATTTTATAAAAATTACAAAAAAAAAGTTCCGGGAGGGATATCGGCTCCGAAAAAGGTCTGCTAATTTCACAAACCAGAATAAATACTGCGTTAGAGACACGCAATATGTTCAAATCCGTACTTTCTTTTATATTTTTTGTGCACAGATTTATTCATCTTCTTCGCTGTAAAATACATGTAATGAATTCATCCTTCTGGGTATACAATTACTATTTTTGCAATGCCCTAATAATCAATCATCCAATCGTCCGAACGTTTTCTGGGAATGGGCCTGTTGGTCCGTCTATTGCTAGCTATCTATTCTATTCTAATTGTGTAGTAGAAACAACAGAAAATTCCGCTGCGTTTTCTGAGTTTTGGTTCGTTTCAAATTTAATGAAACATTTATGGCTTGCCTAATTACACTTGCCGAGGAAGGTAATTTAATGACTAGCATTTTAATCACTTTTTGTGGCGCAAGCTCAGTTGCATTTACAACGACGCTACAGAACCTCCGGACGACTGGATGACTAAAGCGTGGATAGGAAGGAAGTTCGGCATGGTAGCTATTCTTACTTTACTGCTGGCGAACACCGACAGCAGGTCAGAGCCTTTGAAGACGTTCGGCACGTGCAGGTGTCCCAGGTGGGCGATATCTGCTCCGTTCTCGGGGATTTCCTGAAAGTGTTGAAGGAAATTTTATGTTGCCCTTACGGAAATTCATATATAGACAGGTATTGATATCTATATAAAAAAGAAGCGTCATATATCCGATTATTGCCTCTAATTTTCTGCTTAGAAGGCAACAAGAGCATTTTGTTATAGACTAGCTTCGATAAGCCTCACTGTATAGAGTTTACAGTTACCTTCTTAAGGATAAATGAAAACTTATCGTTGTAAGGATTTCTCCGTGTGCAACGTGGGTGATGCAGTCATATTTAGCAGTGCTTGTCCTTATGACTTTGGGTACGTACGTGTGTGGTAGCATACGGAAGTTCGTACCTGTATGTGTGCGAGCACCTCATGTTGGGTCCTGCCCCTGTAGCGCCAGGCTCCTGAAGTGACCTCCTGCACCTCTGGCACCTGCCAAGATGGCGGCCGGTCCTCAGCGTCGTGCCATATGAACAAGAAGCCATTGGCCTCTTGGGTCTCCCAGCTCTTGACTTTCGCTGACTCTGGAACTGAAATAGCGAAATTATGTTACTGGCAACCTATATGACTTTTATATTCAGTACTGAATGTTCCCTGTTGAAGGGAAAGGGAAAAAAGTACATCAGGATAAGTGTAAATGTTGATTTTTTTTGGGAGGTGGGCGGGTGGCAGTGCGAGAAGGATTGCCAGCAAAGCTATGAAGAACAAAGAGATTTTCTGCGCATTCCCAACACTATGAAATTTGTTTGTTACTTTGCGACGAGTCAAAAACTCTTTGTAGTCGTCTCTTTGCTATTCCTTACCGTTTTACTTTGATGAGTAGCATTTATTAATTCCCCTTGATATCAAATATAGTTTGTCGAAGAACCATGTAAGACAAATAAATTTCGCTAAATATTTTCTTTTTAGTTGCGTCGCAGGCACCAGCGCGAAGATTGCGATGCAATCGTGATTTTTATTGTTATTATTACTAAAAGAACTTTGGTTTTATTGTTATTATTACTAAAAGAACTCTGGTGTTCGACTAACCTTTCTTGGCGTATGGGATGGCCGTACATGAGCCGTCCTGGCCACTGAAGAGCCAACCGTGGAAGGGACATTCCAGGCAGTCACCTCTCACCGCCCCACCGGCGGCCATGTTGGCTCCCAGGTGGGGGCAGTAGGCATCTACGACCCGCGCCTCCCCTGCCTCTGTCCTGAACACCGCCAGCGTTTGCCCGAGCACTTGTGCCTGAAGTACCTGCGATAACAACAGATAATCGTGAAAACAAACTCTACTGACTATCGGAGATGATAGGCTGCCCGGAATGTGTGTGCGCTCTTGCGTGTGCAAGGCCATGCATCAAAGATATAGAGTACAATGTGTGTGTGTTGGGTCGTGCATTAAAGATAAGGAGTACAATGAGTGTGTGCTGGGTTGTGCACCAGACCTGCCTCTGAAGATATGCCCCAAGTGGTCGAGCGGTGAGGATTCTTGCTTTTTCATTGCCACATAGATTGGCCGTTCAATTCCCAAAAGCTGTGCGGCCGTGTAGCATCAGCATTTCTGCCCTTCTAATGCTGGGGCCCCACTAGACTTTCATAGGAACAACGTAATGCCAGGATGGGCAGCTTGCATGTCGACTATGCCACCGTATCTATGCTACCGAGTTTAAATACATTTCAAAACGATGGTTGAGATGCTCATCCTCGCTTCCAGTTGGTCGTGTGAATGCATATGTGGCCTGGACTTTAATATCTACATCCTAAGAGGGCATGTACCTTATCAGCAAATGGAATTTTGGAAGTAGAGTTTCAACCAGAAACCATTGCATATCAAGTGTTGAAAGATCGAATTATGTTGGCTACATTACGTACGAAGAACTTAAATCTACAGGGTTCTCATAACCAAATGTGTTCAGTTTTTTTAGGGAGGGGGGGGGTGCAGTTACTTAACGTTTCTCTCGATCGGGGACCGAAGATTCTCAACACAGTATGCGGGTGACATTGCGTGTATGTGTGGGTGAATATTGTGGTGTGAGGCTGTATATGAGAGGGCGAGGGAGGGGGGGGGGAATTAGATCGACGTGTGCGAGTCATAATGTTGAGAAAATTTCTATTGTTTATTTGTTTTCAGCAGTTGAACACTGTACCTTCTGTAATACTAGCGACATCAGCCAGATGAGGCAGCCTAGCTTTTCTTCACTTCTCTTACCCTACTGCGAAGATTTAATTCAGCCAATTTGAGTTATAAGACACTTTGGTGTGCTAGTGTATATTGATTACGAGCATTCTATAGATTTTCCGTAAGAATATTTGCAAATTGAAGATCTGTGGATGTGTGCCGATAAATATAACTATACTGGGTACATTACTAATTTCTGCAAATACGTATAATAGATGTGTTGTTGTTTGGCATGGGCTACAGAATCATTATGGACACTAGAATCTTGCATTTAATGTTTGGGCTCTTTCATTATTATTTATAATAACAACTTTTATTATGTACACAGTCACTTCACATACATACACCCACAAGTGCACAGTAAGCAACATCATTACATTAGTCATGTGGTCCAGTCACACAATTAGCGTTAGGCAAACTAACCTAAGCCACTGTACACACACCCGGGAGGAACGGGGCGGAATGAACCCAAGGTTAGCGTAAACCTTCAATTTATATAACTTGGCGTTCATTTCTGCAGCGCAAATTTCGTTACTTTTAATATCGGAGATATTAATGCTTAGTTTTGGTGTTAACGGGTTAAGTAAACCCGGAACGATCGAAGCTGTTCGATCCTAGAAGAACCACTTCAGTAAGACCATTCTCGGCTGACTTGGACGCTGCCGATCGACGAGCGTATGACTGTTACCCATTCAGTCAACATGTGCAATGGTGTGACTGGCTTCGCTGTTTCCCATTTAGAGCATCCTGTACACACGTTTTCTTTCATACCCTGACCATGCAAAACTTGCGATGAAATTACACAAGTCAAACTTTGGCATATTGCGCTCTCTTATCCAGTTCCATGTGATGGCATTTAGCGAGTGCCCATCTTACAAATCACTGGAAACTATAGTTGCAGCTGTTGTTTGGGAGACCCTCAGTGATACTATTATCAAATTGTCATGAGGTCATCGCGGCGTACCTTGAGACAATGATGCGGTATTATCTGTTGATGTAAGACTGACAAATGAATGTAAGATAAAAATTACGCAGACTCAGAAATATGCTCTGAGTCACAAGGATAATACATGACGTGTGAGATACCGTTGATATCACAACACTGAGGAAACCTTGTAAGCTTCATTTGTCCCCTAAGTATGTTCAGTTATGCTACCTTGAGAAGATGGAAACAAAATGTTTCTTCCTCATTTTTCGTTTGTGCTTTTCGCTTAGCGCTTTTCTTGTATTGAAAATTTTTTGTAGCCTTTGAATTCAATTCGTTACACGTTGTGCAAGAAATTCATTCTTTCTACCTACATGAACAAAACATGTTTTTGTCTTAGACCTGTTTGGGTTGCCGTATACATGAAAAAAATATGAGCACAATTACTTTAAAAACAAATTATAAACAATGAATAGAAAGTCGACAGCAAACTAAAACTAAAATTTAAAAAGACGTTTCGGGAATTTTTTCCATCATCAGAAATTTTAAGTAAAACTACAATGGATGCCTAACAAAACTTTATTTTAGATGAACTAAGTTTTGACATTTATTAACAGGGTGTCTACTAAAGGGCGAATGACCTTGGTGAGCTATGGGGTTCTTATATAAGCGTCGGACGTTAAGGGAAGCGGAGGAAAACGGGCAAGTACAGTCGGAGGAAAAAGTGTCAGTCATGGGCTGAGACTAGTGGTACAGCTGTAGTCATTATATTGAGACTACGTATTGTTGAATGTATATTGATAGTGATTCTAGGGTGGAGAGAAAAGAACAAGTACAGTCGGAGGAAAAATGTTATTCATGGGCTATAGTCTAAAAAGCGAATGAACTGAGCTGTGAGGAGGGGCCGGATGTCAGCTCCTGTACAGTCGGCAGATGTGGAGCTAATTAGTCGGGGATAGTGTGAAGAGGTACAGCTGAGGTCATAATGTTGAGGCTAAGTCTTGTTCTATGGATATAAAGGGATTCTAATGCTATGAGTACCATAGGGTCCTACTTTAAACTTAAAGACAAACCACCCACACCGCTCCTGTCAAGTGTTATCTACCACTCCACATGCAGAGGATGCAATGCTTTGTACATTGGTAGCGCTGGACAACATTTCAAAACCCGCATTGACCAACATTTAGGTGTATCCAGCCGAACCGGTCTACCACTTGCAAAACTCTCACATTCAGCTCCCCGCCGGCATGCTGAGCAAAACGACAACCCCATCAACAAAAATGCCTTCTCATTCATTGACTCTTCTAATCCAATAGAACTCACAACATTAGAATCCCTTTATATCCATAGAGCAAGACCTAGCCTCAGCATTATGACCTCAGCTGTACCTCTTCACACTATCCCCGACTAACTAGCTCCACATCTGCCGACTGTACTGGAGCTGACACCCGGCCCCTTCTTACAGCTCTGCTCATTCGCTTTTGAGACTATAGTCCATGACCGATATTTTTCCTCCGACTGTAAATGTTCTTTCTCTCCGCCCTAGAATCACTATCACTATATATGCAACAAAACCTAGTCTGAATGTAGTGCCTACAACTGTACCACTCGTCACAACCCATGACTGACACTTTTTCCTCCGACTGTACTTGCCCGTTTTCCTCCGCTTCCCTTACCGTCCGACGCTTATTAAGAATTCCATAACGCACCATGGTCATTCGCCCTTTAGGTCCCACCCTGTTATCACATGTCAAAACTTAGGTCATCTAAAATAAAATTCTGTTAGGCATCCTTTGTAGTTTTTATTTAAAATTTCTGATGATGGGAATAAATTCCCGAAACGTTAAATTTTAGTTTTAATATGCTGTCAACTTTCTATTCATTGTTTAAAATTACTTTTGTAAAGATAAGCGTTAACTGACAGCAGTACTACACCACTTTTATTCAAGCATAAATCGCAAATACATGCATTGTTTGCTATCTGGAAGGGTAGGAGCTTGTGGCACACTCACGCGACGGAAGGGTAAAGTAAGGTGAGGCGTGCAAACGGGTGGATGCGCAGGGTACTGCTGCATGGGCTAGAAACTCCTACATTTCTTTAAGAAATATTTCTGGGATGTTGAGGTAACACCCAATCAACTTTCTTGTAACTAATTGAAATGATCAGAAGTAAGGCGACTAGTTGGAATTCTAATTTTTAACAATAGCAAAACAACTGACGCAGTAACCATGATTATCTATTAGGCATTCAAATAAGCTGCTTCCGACGGTATTGTCATATTAAATGAATGCATCTGTGGCACATTGAAATTGAAATAAAAGTACAGCGAAACTTGAATGTGTAGTTACCTCCGCCAAGGAGGTTATGTTTTTGTCGAGTTTGTCTGTGTGTTTGTCTGTTTATTTGTTTATCTGCCACCAAGATAACACAAAAAAGTTATAGACGGATTTTCACTAACTTAACAGGGGCTGGTAGGCACGTTAGGAGGAGCAGATCATTAACTTTTAATGAAAATCCGCTCACTCGTTTGTTTGCCTGCCTTTTTTCTTTGTACCATAACTCAAAAAGATAAGAATGGATTTTTTTTTATTAAATTTGCACGAATTGTTAGATATGTCACGAAAGCGAAAATGACCAACATTTGTGATGAACTACTTGTCTCCACGTTTTATTTTATGTTTGTTAGCAACGTTACTCTTCCACGACCAGTTTTAATTTTTTTTTAACATTGCCTTTCTTATCGGAGGTATGTGCTCTCTGAATGCTCTAGCTATATTTAACTTCGTATGAGTTACAAATGCATTCATTGAAAATGACAAATCATCGAGACCAGGTGGTTTAAATGCCAACTGAGACGCGTCCACATAGCGCAAAAGTTTCACAACGACGCAATTGTACATACAGTTATGTTCCCGCGAAGAAGGCTTCGGCTTACACATTGCTGTACAACTAAAAAGAATATCTAAACTCTCAAGCGGTTTCTTGCAGTTTGAACGCTATGCCGAGCGGCAATGGTCAAGTTTTAAATATCCATTGTACTTCTGTCTATGTTGCTTAAAGTTGCTATAACGTATAGTTTTAGTGTGATGTGCAAACGCCTTAAGTTGTAGCCGCGGAAACGTTACCGCCATCGTTGGAATTTGAGTTTTGCATTAGCGCGTAACTGCAGTATTCGTTTTGTTGTAACTGAAAGTAGTAGAGAGTACCACCATGAATGCTTAATTACCCCCACAAAATTAAGGTTGGCAGCAGTTTGCCCTGCCAAACCTAAGATTACTCCAAGTATCTCACGGGAAACCCAAAATATTTTGGATTTCGAAAACGAGATACCTATAGAGGAGACCCACCAAGTGCCGTGACCGTGATCCATGCAGACCCCCACAGAGAGCGAAAGGTGACGAACATGGACTTCGGTAACGGCAATGGGAAGGTCTCCTCGAGAGGAGTTATTGATAAAAAAAAAGATCATATTTGCGTCCCTTCAGTACCATAAAACCATTACCTGCCCTCGCTTAAGGTCCCTGCTCTCGGCCACAGCGAACCACCCGTTGGGGTACACGGGGGGCAGGTTGCCTGTTTTGCGAAGACTCTGCAGTCTCCTGATTTGCGCAGCCAGGTCCTTGCCCCCGGTCTTGCGCTGTCTTCCGCCCCATAATTTGGTCCAGAAGCTTCTACTTTTGTTCGTCTCCAGGAAGCTCCAGCCAACGTCTGCCACATCCTGGAAAATATCAAGCGTTCTTTTACGGGGTCTTCATGTTCGCTTCAACGACTTGTAAACTGAACTTGTTGCACGCGTAAGTTCTTTGATGACTGGAACAACATGAATCTACACTAAATATTTCGGCTGTTAGGGCTAGTAGATTTATAAATGCGTACTTATTTTAGTGCAAAGAATTGTAACGTTTTCATGTCCTGTGCAAAGAATTGTTCCTGGTTGAAGTATTTGGTTGGATAAACTGCTGCCCAGTTGCAGGAGTAAAACAAAATAATTTATTTATTTTTCTACTGATATGCCGAATCTCGTGCTCTCCTCTTAGGAATATACATAAAGCTAAATGAATATAAGATGAGTTTTCTTTGAACACAGCATGCAAGACTGAAGTTTAGGAATTCAAAATTTGAAGGCGAAACACAATATATTCTGTTTAGGGCGCTAGACTCATATGGTAGAGCATAGCTCAGCTACGCCTGAGGCACGGTGCTATCTATTTATTACCCAGAGATTCTTTGTATGTGTTCAGTGAAATTGGTTTTAATCACCGCAGACTATTGGCTGCAAGCATCAGCTAGAATGGATGTGGGTGCACATTCCATGCAATTCTACATGATGAGGAGTGTACTTATATTAACGAAACTAGATGAACTTAATGAAATAAAAATAAAGGGAAACGATAGATTAGATTTGACAAGGAAAATGAGCCTTAATACGAGTACCATTTTATGTCTCCTTCTGTTTGTTCTGGTAGTCTTATCATGCCAATGGAACTGAGATAAGAAAATATAATTGATTTAGGTAGGGTTGAAAAAATATGAAAAAATATTTCCACCATGAATAGGAAAATACAGTTCTTAACTTCTGTCACAAGTTCTTCAATTTACCTTAACCCTACAAAGGGGAGACCTGAGGTGTATCGCACCTCACCCTTCAGAAACTTGCATTTTTATTGCTTTCAAATTTCCGTTGAGCAGCTGGAAACTTGTGACTTCTCATAAAATGGCATTTTCCAAGTTTTATGTAAAAAAAGGAGTGAATATACCATTGATGAGTGATAATGCCATAGATTTTATGAAAAATGGTCCCCATAAAGGGAGACCAGCGCTATAGTGTACCGCACCCTGCATTCGTACGGCCAGCAGCGTCGTAGGTTTCAAGTTTTGTTTATGTTGTGTATCTGCATGTAACTTCATCCCAGCGTTATAATTACTGATGGAAAACGAAACTTAATACACATTTTTAAAATAAATATGACCACCTTAGCTAAATGAGGCTAGATCAGTGCAGTCGCAATCCATTGTATACCGTATCATTGTATGTATATTGTTGTATACACTGGTAGTACATTGATTGTTCTGCGTACGTAGACAGTACAGTCCCTGCAATACAGCAGGCGCATCACAGTTCCCGAACACGTGCACACTGCCTGCATTGGTGAGCAAACTGCCACGGTTATCGTACAAAATGTATATCGCTGTATATGTTTTCTACCGTTCTCTTAAAAATGTTCATATTATGGTGTCTTATTATAATTTACCATTGAATTGACTCTAATTATATCTCAACTCATGCATGAATGCAGGAAGAGTATGCATGTTGATTTTTTATTCGAAATACCTATAAATAATGAATTTATTAGCAATTCATTAGACTACAGTACATTGCACCTCACCTCTCCCGTTATAACTCTTGCTAGGAGTCTCCCTTTGTAGGGTTAATGTTTTTGAGAAGAAGAACGGCAAAGTTCCTCAATTCCTCATATAAAGAAATGGGTTCTGTGCGCTTCACCTGTAGCCGTATGGCACATTCATAAACTTACCTTGACTCTATTGAGAGGAGCAAACGCGAATTGCCACAGTTTCCATAGTAAAAAGACTGATATCAAAGTCACGGCGGCTGCGGGGAGCAGAGCGAGCAGTGGAACTGCGTCCTGGTCAGGCGCCGCCCCTGACGAGAGTTGGCCGGTACCGTCCCCAGGCATGCGGACCATCTGGGCTGGTCGAGAGCCTCTACTGGAGTTATTGGGGTCTACAGCCAAACTTGAGTGATAGGAAGAATTTTCGAGACAGAGCCACGGGAAGAAAACCATTTTACCAGGTGTGGTCAAACACTGAAATGCGCAAAGAGAAAAAATCATTAGCGTAAGTACTTACCTCATTCTCTATATGATCAACCTACAGCATGATGGTACTATCCTAAAAAGTACCTAAGCGTTCAAATTTATGATAAAAATTTTCAAACGGTTGCAGAGGTCGAGAGGTCTGTCGATGCATAAATAAGGCTTCAGTCGGCAGCGAATACTCTATTTTCTTCGAAGTTAAATAATTTCAGTTGCTTATTGGGCTGCAGAAAGGATGTTTGAAACAACATTCGAGACCGGGGATGATACTTTATTTTTAACGAGCTGTCGTACTAAGACACAGTTATAAGGCGTTTCGTTCCAGTAGTGGCTCCATGAACCTAATTTTCCTGGAACTTTCTGTGGCTCTGGTACTTCGATGGTAATCTGAGGGCACCGACTCGTCCATCCGGCACCATAAACATTTCCTATAGTCTCTTCCACGGCAACGACAGCAGCAGCCACTGCTTCATGCCCTCTTCGATATCTCTATAAGCTTTCAATGCATTATTGACGAGTTGCATCATCAGCACACAATCAGACATTAGGCAGTTGGATCGCTCATTACACAACAAGCGACTTTCGTTTGCATGCGATTGCCGTATTTCCTACTCAATGCTGGCTACCGCACGTTGTTCTCCCATGCAAATGCTGTCTGTATTTATATTCACAATTCGATAAACCTGCCAAGATGAAAACAAATCTAGGCCACCATCATAACGCCACCGGCTATTTATTATTCCTATTATTAGTGATAAGTTTTTGCAAATTTAATATCTAGCCATTCACCATACACTCTGTCTTCAGGGAAGAGCTTCACCTATTATAGGATCTCAGGATGTTTTCTTTACGTTTAGAAATTAACTACAGTTGACCGCACCCACTTACAGCCACTTAGAAGCATGAAATAAAATTACTTGGTGCAGCTTCATAGTGGATTCCGGTGATGAAATCTTAATCTATCTTCAGCGCAATGGATGAAGCTACCAATATCTCTTTCATGGGCTATAAGTTACATCACGAGTTTGATATTTTAGAAACGTTGCTGCTCAAATCTATAGCCTGATCTATGAGTGCTACGGGTCAATGTGTTGGCTACAGCATCCTATGACTCATACCTTTTACCTAGAGTTAATTATCACCCGCTAACTATGTGAGAGAGGTGATAATGTTTTGGTTGAAGATGTAAGTGTATATATTTGTATATTACAGTTTCTCGTCCAGTCAAAACCCAGAATTATCCAGACTGGGGCTCATCCGCCAACCCTTGTGTTTTAGTATAATAAATACAAAGCATCGAGCGAGGACTCGATCTGGGGATTTAGAGATTACAACGCCGATATTCTACCAGTAAGCCACAGCAGCTAAAAGCAACGCAAGCACACAAGGTGCTTGTCCTGCCCGCTGCATTCTGGCAAACACATTAAGGCAGATTGAGTCCCCATATCGAGTCCTGGCTCGATGCTTTGTATTTATTCTATTAAAGCACAAGGGTGGACGGATGAGCCCCCTGTCTGGATAATTCCGGGTGTTGACGGGACGAGAAACTGTAAGATCTTCCAGGTTATATACTATTCAGGGTAGACGGATGAGCTCCCTCATATACCCGTACGGCTCTGCCTTAATATGTTTGCCAGAATGCAGCGGGCAGCACAATCACCTCGTGTGCTTGCGTTGCTTTTAGCTGCTGTGGATTACTGATAGAGTATTGGCGTGGTAATCTCTAGGTCCCCAGATCGAGTCCTGGCCCGATGCTTAGTATTTATATTTGTATAAATATATCTGTCCACTCAATAAGTTGTCGAAGGAGTAGAGCAATGTTCATAATTTTTTGTAAGGAGTTTGGTGGGTGGACCTAGATGTGACCCATACCAAGAAAAAAGACCTAGCTGACGATAACAAATGATAGCGTTAAGTTTTCGTCCACCGGGAGAATTTGCCTCCAATGCGGCAGATTGTCTTGAAAATGGAGCATTCTATTTTTTCCTATGTCATTATTGAAGTGCTAATCCATGGAAAGAATGGGGCTGTGCCCTAGCCTCGTTCATCGAAAATGACTTCGTTGAACTTGCCCCCTACTGCTGGTGATGGTCTTACGCCACCGAGACGTTATAGTTATACTTTATTTCGATGACTTGACGTATGCTCTCATGTCTTGCTCAACTTGTGTTCTCTCGTCCTTGTTTGTCCTATGCTCTCCTGTTTTGCTTGACTTACCCAGGGTCTATTCTGACTTATCCGCCACATTCGTTACGGTAAAGTTGAATAACTGAACTCCACGCATTTTGACCTACATGTTGCATTTGAAGTTACACGCACGTCCAGCAGTGCAGTGTGCAAGTTCGAGGTGACTATAAGGTAGAGGTTACCACATAGTTATATACTCGTACATATGATGCATTTTAGTCTGTTTACGATCATTGCTGGACCTCGTTACTTAACGTCAGCAAGTGGGCTGACTAGCAGAAAAAGTTGGCCACACAGTACAGGCAGAAGGTAATATAGAAGAAGAAGCACCTTGAGGTATTCCATTCACCAGGGTCATTCACTTCCTGCATTTTTACATAGAGTATCAATAGAAAGGTAGGCAACGATAGGAGGTCACTGCCTGCAAAGTAGTATCACAGTGGCTCTTAGAAGACCCAGGACAGTATCGAAGTTATTCAACAAGCTGGCGGCGTTCCGTACAGATTGAGGTGCGAGAGCTTTCGCCTGCAATGGGTGCCTTCGCCCCTGCATTCAGGTATACAATAAATAAATCGAGAGCCGATTGCGCCGTACCCAAAGACTCTGGTAAAATCATTCAGAAGACAGTAGACCAAACAATAATTATAATTGAATCGTCGTCCAGTGACGCTATATTTATTTGCCTGAGATATGAGCTCTTAACGACCAGCGTGCATTACCATCGAAACAATACGCGGGGGCTGGCGATATCCGCTTCAGATGGTGAATTGCTCCGTCGGTATACTAGCCACTGCATGTTTATTGCTCTTGTTATCATACAATAATCGTACATTTGCCACCTTGGTAGTTGTAGATGTAGATGCGTACGTACGAACTTCCGCGCTTTACAATTTCCATAATAGATAAGGGTAAGATGAAGTCAACTTGACAACACATCCCAAGTGGAAAATTTCAATGCACTGATTCGTGCTGCAAATAAATCCTCTCCGGGGCCCATTAGATTAGTGAGTGCACGGCTGCAGCCGACCACAGAAAGGTTTGGTACACTAAAGTAACAGATTTGAGTATACGAGTGCTTTTGAGCGCTGCAGTTGAAGTATTACCAATGTTTTATTTGCAGGATTAGTACCACTCGTAGCAACACACATCCCGCAGGGTAGCTCAACACTCTGACACGCACTGATCTGTCAGCTTCGAACAGACAATACTCCTGGAGCGAGGACTGTGGACACACACAAACTCTACATTGCCTCCAATACAGCACCGCTGTACAGAACACCTAACAAATCACTGAAAGTGTCAAAATTTTGTGTCCATAATGCTGTGCTTTCGCTTAGTCCAACTTTCATGCGAAGTGTGGCGGAAATTCCTTGGACCAGCGCATATATATCTTGTGCCAAAATTGCTTCAGATCGTGTTTACGCAAAACACTTAGTCGATGCAGATACTCAGATATACACCAGAGCAGCGCAGATCTTCCGCAGCAGCACCTTAATTTTTTCCCTCAAGGGAACTTCCTAGGCTCCTCTATGGGAAAATTTTCTAAGCGATTACCCGGGATTGCCGACGTCGCCCCTATAGATATTATATAGATCTACTGTATATTATTTACTGATATGGAGACCATTATTCGTTATAGTAATGCTCCAGACAATTATTGAGCAGCGACGGGCACATTTCCAGTATTTCAACAAGATATCTGTAACAACGATGGCTATTGACAGGATGCCAGCGTTATGTCGAGCTTTCAAGTTGCATACAAATAATATAATAGGAAAATTCCCAAGTAGGGCATATATTGTAATTGTTCATCCTGTCAACAATCATATCTGATAGGAAGTGTAGAATGAACAGGAGAAATTCTCAAGGAAATCCACAGTTTGTTAGCTTACATTTTCCACTTCTAGACATTATGACTTTCGTTACATTGATATGGTTGAGACATTTGCTCTTGTTAACAGCAATCAGCATTAGAAAAGTTTACAATGACGCCACAGCGTTCTTGGAAGAACTGCGGTCCCCTATAGGAAGATGTGCGTTTGTATCGTCCTCTGTGCTGCGGTCCCTCAGCAAGGACTCGGACTGAGGAGCAGCTAGATGAGCGTTGAATCCGCTGTGGACGGCCAGAGCACACATGTACACACTAAGGGCGTCTTCAATTCGCCCACTTAGAGTGAAATAATCTAACCCCATTTGGCTTTAACTAGTCAGTTACTTAATTCCTGTAGGCGTTATAGATGCACCACTTCGGTTCAAGCTTCCAGTAATAGTGTAACTGGAGTGCAAGTAGCGACTTGTGCTCGATTCAAGAACTAAATTCAGTCATCACCTAGAAGCTAAAAATGAATTATTGTAACTAATCGAATTAAATCGTGGTAAATCAAATAGGCAAATAGGTTTGTGGACGAGCGAAGTTCCTTCATTAACACATTCTCCCGCTCCCCTCAATTATACCCTCCTCCATAGAGACTCAGCTCCCCTCCGCCCACACTATGGGGGACCTAGCGAGTTCATCAGCAGGTTCAATGAGCTTCTGTAGGTCACATGGCTCTCAAATGTGGCATAGCAATTACTGAATGCTCTCGATGCTCATTACAGTCACTTAATTATTTCTCGCATTGGTGACTTGGAAGGGAGGTGATGACTATCACTCAAATAAATTCATTAGGGAGTTATGGTCGCCGCCACTTCAGCTTTCCTTCACTGGATTTGCTATTCCATGGAAAGTAGAGGTTTCTCCCTTCAAATGGTGGTTTGAATTTATTGACCTTTGAGAAGCTGAAGGTTAAATGTTTCTCCAAAGGAGCGTAGGAATGGAAGATGGTTGAAAAGTGAGCATTTTGTGCTGCATTTGAGAACCTCACAAAGGGCTGCGGATGGAGCAAAGTTGTGAAAACTTAGATTCCAAGTAGGGAACTAGTTGGAAGGAGTAGAATTAGAATATCAGTTTATCTAGTTTTCAGCGGCCATCCCAATAAATGATGACACGACACTGTATATCATTTGCTGATCAGAGCTGCTCAGGGTTGCTGAAACTTAATTTTCGCTTAGTTAGCCACCGGTTCATCTGGGGCTCCGACATTGCAGCAATCCTTGGACTTGAACAATCATTACTCAGTCTGCAAATATTGATTATGATTCTTAGTAATAATAATGGAAATTATAATATATAATGCTGATGATACTTCTACTAGTGCTGCTGCTATTGAAGTTTTGTTTGGTCAACAAAGTTGATTGTCATTATCTAGGAAATTGTTGAACTCAAATCTCCAATTAACTTCATGAAGCGAAGGAGTTTTAATTGACTAAGAAATTTCTACTGAGTTCGAATCAGTCCCTCCGGCACAGGCACGATGCGCCGTCTGTTGTCCCAAGTCTTCGTTTTTGTCGTAGTTTCAAAATAAGGCAAACTTTACTTAAACTTCGATGTTGTTTTTCACTTATTACCTTATTGCATCTGTATGTAACACGCAACCAGAAGATCGAAAAAAAAACTGTTATGCTGAACACCAACTAGAAACAATGACGGTGCAGTTAACGAAAGAAGTTTTGCTGCTGGCATTTTTGTTTCGGTAGTAAACTGATATACTTTGCTGTGATTGTTAGCATGGACCTCACTATGGTGTTACTTACTCACTAACTCAATGCAAGAATGAGGCTCAATGTCTTCCATTGTGTAGGTATAATGCTGGACGAATCCTGGTTGTGTCATGAAGTTTGTATCAATGTTAAAGCATGAAGTTACCCGATGGGCTGGTTGCGTGGGGGTTTGTTAACCTCATGGAGTTTCTCTGTTCCTACGTCGCGAGCCTGGTGTGAGTTAATAATAATTATAATAATACTGATATGCTTTTATTTACTCAGCTTAAAAAACAATACTACTACCACTGCTGCTGCGGAGATGAGTTCTCCTGTTCATGCACAGTGTTGCCCGTACAAGTAGCTAAGGGAAAAACAAAACTTGATGGACATTTGAAAGATTTATTTTACCAAGTATTCTTCCTCAGCTACTTTGCAAAGAGCGAGCATCTGATTCTATGAATCTAACCCCAATATAATAATATACAGTTGTTGGTCGCTTGCTCCGCGTCCACTTGCTTGCTTGCTCCAATGTTGGTTTTTCCCTCCGTCACGCTGTTACAGATTGAGATAGAAAAACATTCATCCACTGAAAAACTAATTGAGATACCATAAAAATTCAGCCCTTGAAGTAACGGTGACCAATAAATATAACTTCTGAAATATATGGTCAAAAGTGAAACTACTGCATTTTCTGGTCTCACTTCGCTTTCGAAGCTATAACTGGGTTCTTTATGACAGAGCGATGTTTCTTCTTCTTCTGAGCGTGGTAGATGATAGAGTTTTTGATCCTTCGGGCATGAGCTCTATCGCATAATTTTTAGTTGAATTTCTTCTTAGCAGTTCGAGAAGCCCAGTCTTGGTTGGTGTTTTCGTTTCTATTGTGCATAATCACTCGCTTATGCTTTCCTTAGCTGAATCTTTTCGTAGCAGTTGGAACTTCACGCTGAGCAGACTCCCTTATACGTTGGATTTACATTGCAGCTAAATTTCAACGGTTGAGGTTCAACTATCTGTTGGTAACCACGATACGGTAACTCCTGGGCATTCTCGGTGATTTCTTTTGACTGAAGTATATTTTCTTGATGCTGCTCAACGTTTGATCAATTCCTCACTCATATTCGCGCCTTATCTTGCAGGGGAGATATTTTGCTCTCGCACAACTCACGGCTGTACAACTTGCATTTTATTAATCCAAGTTCTGCAGAGACGAGACCTATTTTGCAGCAAGACCAATGCTGGGAATCGGAGCAGACTTTGGGCTGTAAGATGGGAAGAAATTCAAGCGTTGAAGATTCAAGGGTAAGCAGTCCAGTACCGTGCATGTGGTCTATCACTATGCAAATAACACCTGTGTTTGTGAAAGCAAAGATGATGATTTTGGTCCAACGGGTCACCGTCAGCCCAGTAAATTGATAAAATCATATTCCCATTTAGTGATGGTATTAAGTTAATACAGTCACCTTACGAAAAAACTGCCGGTGCTCTATACAAGTTCTTCATGGGAGCATATAATGCCGGGGTGACACCATACACTCTCAAGTACATACTGACAAGCAGATGTACGACTCGCAGTCGGTAGCATAGATACGGTAGCAAGAAAAAGATGCGAGCTGCATATCTCTCATCAAATTGAGCGTGCGATTACGAAGAGTAGCCTTGGCATAGTACATCTAGATGCTCCTCACTCAAAAATGCGCAAAATTTATTTAATTGCAACAGATAAAATGTGAAGAGAGGCAGTAAAGGAAAATATTAATGCGGAGAACAGAAAAAAAAATACTAATGCGAATGTTTACGAACGGAAGTAAAAATGTAACGGAAGACAAATAGCGGTTGTAAAAACTATACAATGCTCGGAGACGGAACTCTTCATGGGCAAAAGTGCTCTCGATTGCACCATTGCACAAGTGGATGCCCATGCGGTGTTGTCTCACCTTGCTTTCATAAGCTCACTACATAATAATAGCCGGTGGCTCTAGGTATTGCAGTTGGATGTTTATCATAAGTGACAGCTCCAGCTATGCAGTCATTGGATGATGATATCGTATCGTTTGCCTCCAAACCGAACTTGAGAAACTTCTAGAAGAAAGCTTTGGATTATGCATACACAGCACTTTCCAGCTTCGTCGTGGAGGGCCTGTCAACGCCAAATATTTGAGATTTATCTGAAAATTTTCCTTCGATCATGTATGGCAGGGAAGCGATCAGAAGCTAACCGTTGTATAACCTTATTAAGTCACATACATAATACAGGATTCCCCTTTGTGTGGCTCCCCCATTTTCCGGGACTCTTAACGCTTTATGTATAGGCG
>LQNS02277717.1:2047847-2060259 GCA_001587735.2 Parhyale hawaiensis | reverse complement strand
TCCATTCCTCTACATTCTACTAACATAATGGCAATAGCTCATAGAGGATCGGGGTGTAAATCCCGGTGTCTTTTTGGGAATGGGCCTTTTGGTTCGTCTACTGCCGCCTATCTAATCTAAAAAAAAAAAAAACCTGCAATATCAATGCCGCAGGTATGGGGACTGCGGGGAGAATTAACTTAAAAATGGAGCTCCATTTAATGATGTTTTCTTACAAGGAAAAGTGACAGTTTCAATCACTAAACTTTCAGTTCACAACTTCCGGGGAAAATACTGCACTGCGACGCAGCTTAGACAATTCGAGGTGCAGGTCCTTGGAACCAGCTAAGCTCACCTCTACTTTTCTATCTCTTATAATAAATAAATAATGTACCAGAGGTCTAAAACTTTTTATATGATTTGCTGCTGCGCCTGTAGTCTTGGTTATTTTTATTCACATGTGAGCAACAACACGGTGTTTGTCTCCTGAGATCATTCCAGAATGGGAACTTATCAGATTCTTGTGGCATTCACAGTTTTCCAGAGTAAGTTTGGATTTGCATAAGGCGGAACTTCCGCAGTGCTGCAAGTCACGTAACAGTGCAGGCCGTGAATGCAACACTTGTCACCGTCACTGCCTCACTACTTCCGTTAACGTAGACGGACATACGTCCGTGAAGGTAACGTACAGCACGTGACGTGCTGCTGCGCACGGCATGCAGTGTCACGCTCGGCTCTCAGCACGATCGTATCTTTTCGCAATGCATAAAAAGTGCTCCAGCCGTGGCAGTGACCTATCGATTTAAAGTTTTTCTTTCCGTACTCTATACTGGAAATTGCAAGTGGCCTTGAACTAACACTCACTTTGCACGCAATGGCAATGTAGTTTTGAACAAACTGTCAATCTACATGAAATACTAAAGTAGTTTGAACAAACTGTCAATTTCCATGTAATAGTAAAGTAGTTTTGAACAAACTGCCAATTTCCATGAAATAGTAAAGTAGTTTTGAACAAACTGTAAATGCACATGCAATTGTAAAGTAGTTTTGAACAAACTGTTAATCTACATGAAATACTAAAGTAGTTTGAACAAACTGTCAATTTCCATGTAATAGTAAAGTAGTTTCGAGCAAACTGTCAATTTCCATGAAATAGTAAAGTAGTTTTGAGCAAGCTGTTAATCTACATGCAATAGTAAAGTAGTTTGAACAAACTGTTAATCTACATGCAGTAGTTTTGAACAAACTGATAATCTACAAGAAATAGTAATGTAGTTTTGAACAAACTACCAATATACATGCAATAGTAAAGTAGTTTTGAACAAACTGTTAATCTACATGCAATGGCAAAGTACAGAAATTTTTAACAAACTGTTAATCTACTTGGAGTAGCAAAGTGTAGTCTTCAACAAACTTCTGCACTGTTTGGAATTACAAAGTAGCTGTGAAGCTTCACAGCGCGTGAACCTCTACTTATAATAGCTAAGTTGCTCTTCACGGAATAGCAAAGTAGCTCTGAAGCACATGTACCTCTAGTTTGAATTGACAAGTAGCTTTGAATAAAATATTGCTCTTCTTAGAATAATTGCTTAGTAAGGTTTAATCACCGTGAATTTGCACGGTTCTGCAACATATGGAAAAAGGCCAGGATTCCTATAATGAAAATACTTTATGTGTTGTGTGTAGTTGAAAAATTTCTTTCTTCAGTCCACTACTGTCAGTATAACTCCAGTCTAAGATTTTTAGGTGTTTTTTTGCTATCGTTTATTGTCTAGTATCAAAACTCCCTAAATTATTTGCTCTTTCCAATACTCGATACTCCAACGCTTGTGTTTTGCCATGCATTTTTTTTTTGCGAAAAACTTCCTTTTAACTCTGCTAATGTTTAATGTTACTTGACACAAAGAGTTACAAATGCTGATTCGTAATAACGAGGTAGAAGTTAATAAGAGCGACATGCAAGATCGCTCGAGTTGCTCAAGGTTTTGAATTTTCGGAGGCTGCACGCATTCCTGGCCAAACAGCATAAGAAATAATCACTTTTCTTGTTGTTATCGCTATTGCTTTATTGGTATTAACACCCCACCTGGGGACCGATGCACAATTAGACTTAAATGGAGCACTGAGCAGCTAAGAAGAAACGCTAAAAAAAGATACAACTAAGTTGTAGGCTTGCCAATCTACACAGCTTAACACGGATCTCAGCTACGAATTCCATACTAATGCAAATCAGAGGAAAAAACCGACTGAACCGACGAGCCCTCCGTCTCCATGGGTGAAGGAATTAATCAGTTGCAATAATTTTAATATTTCTTAAAATCATTTGAGTTAAAACTCTATTTTAAAAACCCTATAATTTAATACTTTTTAGGTTAAATGATAAAAAGTTATCAATCCTTTCGTACTAAATAAGTCATGGGTATCTCCCACAGATTTTAGGAGAGGAATAGTTAGGATTAAATAGTTGGGAATGCCGTTTTCTATTATTTCAGCGATTGTGTTCATCACACGCACTGCCTATTTCTATCTACCTACCCATTTATCTACAGAATTCCTCTAAATAACCTTCCTAAAATTTTAATACATTTCCCTTATACCTGTAGAAAATTATGAAATGAGACTCTCAGTGTTTCAAATGTGTGTGTTGATGTAGAGAAACGCTGTACGGTTTTTCAAACTGCAGCGTAACATTGCTCGCATTTATTAGATCACATTTTTGACGGTGTAAACAGAAAACGGTGCTAATAATAAGCAAAACAAAAGAAGGAAAGAGGGTAAAGCGTTACTATCTTCGCTTCTTGACAAAACAATTGCAGTGGAATTTTCAACTCTGACTTATTCAGAAAAGATATATGTAATTTTCTAGTGGCTACGCAGATATATGATTGTAAAAGACTGTAATCTAAAACTTATTTCAAAATTATATTTTTAAACCAGTAATGTGCAGCTGTGTAGTATAAACCTGGAGTACGGGAAATTTCAGCAGTATACTTATGGGATATTGTTGATGGAACACACATGCCACCTAACCTTACCCTACTATACCTAACCTACGTATATATGCCTAAAGTAATCTGATCTCAACTTATATGCATGGTGTTTTTTAAATCACGTACGCAAGACTTCACGTAGTTGTCGTGACTGCCTGCTGCGCAGCCACACGAGTTTATTTTCTAAAAAAATATCTCTTTTGTTAACTGAAACTTAAATTTTTTATGCTATATGCTTCCATTTGTATCTCTTTTGCTATAATCTTCATTAATGTTTAGGATGCAACAACAATTACCTGCTCTTTTCAACATCGGGCAGCACACTTGGGAAACGTCCCTAATAATTACCTTGCAACGCTGTCCTTTGAGTTCCGTGCTTTACGATTTCTTTAGATTATTCCATCCTTGCACTCAAGCTCGATTACCAGGAGAGGTAGGCTTCTCAAAAGCTCCGTCAAGCTACGGTTATGGTAATCACTGCAGAGCTGCCCGCACGAAAAAAAAAAACACATTTATTTCTCATATGGAGACTGTGTCCAACAAGGTTAGGACACAGCATCCTGAATTAAGTTTTCATGCTTAGAACTAACATATGAATAATACTAAAAATCACACAAGAGACAATTGGCATTAAGTTTGCAGAGATCTACTAGTGCAATGCCAGCATCTTAAGGAGATTGACACTATTTTCCGTAGAGAGCAGCGTTGGTGTCACAGAGTTGGGATGAAAAGTTTTTTTTTTTTGAGAGTATGAAATACAGTATGCAGCCTAAAGTGGGCTAGGGCAAGTCGTTGCGTATTAGTAAACGGTAGGTTTACAGGGATTTCAAAAAAGAGGAGGAAAGTGCGATTGGAAATTTAGAATATATTGACCAGCTAACCAGATTCAGGTGTGAATGAAAAACGGACCTGTATTAAAAGAGATAAAGAAAACTTGAATTAAAATACAATAGATAGATTATATTACAGTGAAAGAGACGCTGCGTATTTCCAATTTAATTAAATTATATAACCGTGAATTTCCTATTTGTGATAGACAAAGATTTATTGGTGAAAAACAGCCTGAGGGGGCATTAGAAAAGAAAAGTAAGCAGAGATCACGTTAGAAGATATGAATTAAAGAAGATGTTTGCTATGTTTGAGAGAGTGTCTGTCACGGTTACCTTAAGAATTTTAGCAAAGAAGCAGAGTAAAATAACTCATTTCCCATATGGATGCAGTACAAAACATATTAAGAGGGATCAGCACCACGAGCGTTTAATTCTTAGTCTTAAAGCTAACACCGGAACATGAGGGTTTTTATTTTTATTCTTAAAGCTAAGACACGGGACAGACTTTGGCAGACGCCAGATTTTGTTTAACGTTTTCATTCTATGATAAAAATGAGGAAAATGCAATACTAAAACTAGACTTACTAAACAATGCAAAATGCAATAAGATTGGCCAGATTTTGTTTAACGTTTCCATTCTATCTCTGGTTACACAGTTCGATTACTTTACGCCCGTGCAGACGGTCTGTTCCTTGGTCCTCCGTACGTACGGGAGAAGGTAGAGGCCTCGCGGTATAGGTCTGCCACTTCAATTAGCGCCCACCTCCCGAAACAGAGGGGGCAGTATTGAGAGCCTATCTAACTTTAGGAAAAAATAAATTGTCAGCAGAAACTGCGGCTAGCAGCAACATGTCCCACAGAGAAGGCACTTGGGACTCTCAGGTTTATAAGGCCCAAACAATATTTTGGCAGGAAAAGGCCCCGCCAGCTTCTACCCCTGGGGCGAAATAAATGATAATAATAATGTAAAATAAATAAATTAAACTAAAAAAAATTTTCTACAACAATTTGATACATACGATGGGCATGTTATGTGGCGTAATATTGTGATGCCTCCTATGACAAAGATTGAATACAATTACACATCAAAATAAGCATAGCAAGTCCGCAAATGCGCTGCTTGTAACGCAACATCAAAATAAACATATTAAGTCTACAAATGCGCTGCATGTAACGCAACATCAAAATAAACATATGAAGTCTACAAATGCGCTGCATGTAACGCAACATCAAAATAAACATATTAAGTCTACAAATGCGCTGCGTGTAACGCAACATCAAAATAAACGTATTAAGTCTACAAATGCGCTGCATGAAACGCAACAGTGCTCCTGTGAATATATGACAGACTGAATATAATCACACGTCAAAAGATTTATAGTAAATTTACAACGTGAAATTACACAGCAAAAGAAATATAGTATGTTTACAAACGTGTTGTGTGGTACGCAACTAGTTTATCTATTAGTATTGATATTTTGGATGCGTAAAGAACTAAAAGAGCTGGTGTAACAAATATTAATTATTTACATTTTTCTTTTACGGGCAGAAATGTATGCCTCTTTCAGTTAGAGAATTTTAGCCCAATTCATCTAGAGAATTTTAGTGCAATTATTGGGTTGCTCGAAGTGTGACAACACCATCCTGGTGATCTGATTACATTTAGTCACATCCTCAATTGATGCGGGATGAGCATTCCAAAGAATGCAGTGACATACCCGTTAAAGTTTGATAGTTTTCCTCTTGAATATGATGTTTTAACTTTAATCATATATTTTAATTATAAACTGTTGAGAAGTTAAAACCACTTTGATCATAATTTTGTTGAGATCGTTTAAAAAAAAGGAACAAATCTGAGAAGCGATATCGGTGCTTCCTCAAAAAAATATATATCATACGATCGTACTTATGTACTTCCCACAGTTCTGGTAACTTAGTAAAGTTAAAAGATTAAGTCAATTGATCCACATCCTCTGCTGGGTAACCCACACGCACTAGTTCCTATTGCAGATATAGATCAACTGGCCCCAGAATAGTGTACGGCCGGAGTCGACTACAGATCGTCAAGCACTATGGCGCCATCGATGGAAGGCTCTCACTCAACGATCTGTGCACACCTCTTCTATCCTTCCCCCGTTATGATTAGTGTCAGCATCCCCGCAACAGCTTTGTAAACATTTAATGCTGACAAAAAACTTCAAGCGACGCAGAAGCTCGCCTGCCAGGTTGGTATTCGTTCTTGCCACCTTCAGTGGCTTGAAATCAGCATTCTAGCCTGCCGCTACCGCGAGTGCTAGGTTTTGTTATCTCCCGCGAACGAAGTGAGAGAGGTGATAATGTTTTCTTTCAAGATATATTGTCATGTATACACATGTTTGTCTGTCTACCCAAAAACAGGTAGAAAGAATTGAGCAATGCTCATCATTTTTTTTGCAGGGAGTTTGGTGGGTTGACCTAGATGTGACCCATGCCAAAAAACTAGGCCTAGCTATTATTAAGAGATCTTGACGGGGTGTGGTTACAGTTGTTGGACACAGCATCCATATGAGAAACTAGGATTAGCTGGCCATCAAAAGTGATTTCGTTGAATTTACTCCCACGGTGGATGATGGTCTTACGCCACGAGGCGTTCTAGTTTATAAGATCTCTTGGATCCGCGGCCGCCTCCGCATACATTGTCTTAACAGGCGCGGGCACATATGAGCCTATTGCTGTAATGGTGACTGAGTGCTCCTTAATATTATTGGAAAAACATTTTTATTGGTGTTATTTTGTCACAAGTTATCTTCATTACTAGATGCAACATAAGTAATATACTCAGCAGATATCGACATTAGCGTGTATTTTCTTTTAATCGGTATTTTACATGAGCGTAAGTTATGCTTCTGAAGTTTCTAAATTGATATTAATATTAATGATATAACGTTCATATGTCCATCACTTGAACTCTTTGGGTGCAAGCGGGCAACGGTCAAGACCCCACACAAATTTGAACTAACAGTTTCCCTCCTGAATTATTACTGAAGTGAAGCACAGAAGTGACTCAAAACATTAATATATGCAACAATTGAGCAGGTTACTGGAAGAGGCCGGCCACTGACCGCTGCATGTACACATGTTCTTTGTGTCAAACACCTCCGGGAGAGATTCTGGAAAATAAAACTACCTTTTTACGCTCTCATATACATTAGAATAGATAGCTGGCAGTAGGTGACCCAACAGGCTTATTCCCAGGAAGGAGCTGAGACCCACGCTCCCGCCCTTTGTGAGCTAATACTGTTGTCTCAGAGTAAAAATAATTTAATAGCTAAGGCAGCGGTTCTCAACCTTTTTCCGTAGGTGTCACACTAATTTAGTATGGAATACAGTGCGGCGCACCTGCCTGTATCAGTTACGATTTTGTGAATCGCGTTTGGTAAATGCATGAAACAGGTTAAGAAACTTAATCCGTTCCGTTTCATCTGACACGAGTGATTTTAAGGATTTTTGAATCTCATGTTTTGAATTTCAGACCAAATAGTCATGGATTTCACAGGAAATTTTTGAAGAACAAAATACTTATTATAGCTAATTGGCCAGGGACTGGCGGCGCACTAACCACTGGTCTAAGGAAAAACCTTAACTAAGAGGTAATTGTGCTAGCATGATTTGTTGCATCAGACCTTCGGCGGTTTGAAGACTCTAGGTTAGATGGGGTATGAAGATAATGGTACAAGGCGCCTTTTTCAGAGTTAAGCTTCAAGAGTTGATGAATGACGAGTCCTGGAGAGAAGTTCGGTGTTGTGGAGGATGCTGCACCCACTATTTGTCGAGACGATGGATGAACGTGTTGGCTGTCTATGCTTCGACATACATATAACACACATCTTGATCACCATCTCAAAGGTAGAGTTTTTTTCAGATTCAATGTTTCCATATAAAATATTGATGTTCATTGTTCAAACGCTGCTTTAAGACTCGAGGTTTATCTATGTAGCGCAAACAGGAATTGATACTGAGCTCCTTTCGGCGACTCTCATCAGAAATCAAGGAGTGTAAAAAGAGGATTCACTTGGTTAAAACAAAAACTAGGCATAATTGCATAAAGTCACATCGGCAAGTCCAAATATTCGGAGAAGGGGAGGGAGGAAGATCTCAGGCTCTCGATGGTAAGGCACATACGTATTCTTAACTAAAAGTACAAATAGTGTTACGCTCTTGAGGAGAGTCAAACCATTAGCTTCATTCCTGCTATTGATAACTAACATTTTGCAGTGCTGTGTGTATGGGTGCAACGCAGGTAGCCATGGCCAATCATGACCCTATCAATAAGTAGGATCGTCGCAGAAACTAAAACCGCAATTTTACTTTTGGACGGCGCAACGGCGGCCTTAAATTTTGTTTTGGGAGACGGAGGTAAGATAAATTCAAGTAAGAAAACATTGAGATATGATAAAATATTGAAGAGCATAATGAATTTATGAATAAGGCTTCAATTAAAAAAAATGATGTTTTGGGAGATGGAGATTAGATAAGTTCAAGTAAGAAAACATTGAGATATGATAAAATACTGAAGAGCATTATGAATAAGGCTTCAATTAAAAAAAAATGAAGTTAAATCAGAGCGCAAAACCTGACCAGGGTTTGCCTCTGATGCTCTAAAACTAAAGGCCTTCACCGGCAAGCAAAGAGTTGCACTCCTTAAACTCTAACCTCAACCTGCTAACAAGATAACTGTTATCATAAAATTCAAGTCCAGCCATATTCTTCAACTAATCTACAGAGATGGTAGGACTTGAGGTCCTCGACTGACACACTTGACGTAGCAATTTACTACACGTGCTTGTGGTTGCTGGCACTTTCAGTTGTACCATTGACCACATTGGGTCCGACTAATTACCGAAAAAGACCTGAAAATTCTAAACCCAGCAAAGAACCTAAAGTTTCCATAGTATAATTGTGCATTATGCACAATGTTACAAGCGCGTACTCAGATTATAGGTATAAACATTATGGCTTTTGTCGGTTCCGGATCACAGTCATTACAGCTAGATTCCTCCTACATAAGCATATCAGTTTAATCAAAGTCTCTTGTTGACCCGATTATGCAAATGTTCACACAAAAAGCTAACAATTCTACGGAAATTTCTCATTCGATACTTATGTTTATTGCTGAATAAATATCTGGTCTCCTCATTTATTTATATTTTTACGTGCCTTAAGTCTAAATTAACATCTTTTCTCCGAGATCACATAAACTGCTCAGGGGCTGTTCAGTAGCGTGTGTCGATGTGACGTCACAGTTCTAGCGGCTGCCAAGTCGATGACATCACATTTCGATGCAGGTTTGAAGTGAGTCGTCTCGTTATGATCTTTACGTCTTGCTTCTAACGATCAACACTAAATCTACTTAACGGGTCCTTCAGACGGAACTGAATTGAAAAGGACCTGTTAACACAGTCGTAATTTTGACCTTGGGGTCATGGCCTTTTATACCGTCACTACGATTGTTTTCTCATTATACAAGCATTAATTTGTTTGTATGCGTACCCAAATGCTCGCCTTCCATGAGTGTAGCAAAAGTACGTCACTATCCGTGTAGTCGCCCGGACAGGCCCACGCTCCAATTTTTGGATCATCTCCTTGCAGGAGACACTGAACAAACAAACAAACAAACAAACAAACAAACAAACAATACCAACGATTTACAGAGTACAAATACTGGAGATAATACCATGAAATTAGGCCACAGAAACTTTGTCTATGCAAAGGAAAGAAGAACGTAGCAATTAGTTTTTTTCAGTTACAAAAGGATCGGCGGAGTTAGATCAATTTATAATATTCCACGGAGGGAATATTAAGCGAGGGAATGATCTTTCTGTAACTGGCAGTGTGGGTATAGGGAACTTCTCTTGGGTTAGGGTCTCGCTCCAAAACTCCTATTGAAATGGTTGCATGACCACAGTCTTTAGCGTGATAGCGCCTCTGACCTGTGTTTACAGTCCACATATAAATTTTTTATTGGGTGTAGGCAGTTTATTAGGACTGAATAGTAAAAATTTATACCATTAGATATTCCATTCTTTACATGGCAGTACAGTAAAGGCCTTAGCCGAATTAATGTAAAAAATGATATTAAATAGTCAACAATGTCTTTAGCAGAAAACTTTTAGATGGGACTCTGGTCAACAAGTACAGTGACCCGCAGTTGAACACGTGGTGCAGTGAACTATGCTGCATGTACTGACGTCAAAGGTCGCCTACCTTCATCAAATATAACTGTTCCCATAATGTATGAGAGAAAATATTCAAATGAATAAATTTACCATTTCAGTGCGATGCACTCAATGACTAAGGTCATGCACCTTAAACATTGCAGTGTGGAGGATGCAGACATGACGTTTATATATGGTTCTTATGTACACGTCACCTTGTAAGAGCGACACTTTCGGAACTTTCAGTTTCCGTTCCATGCATATCAGCTTCAGCTGGAAAAAACAAAGCTAGTTTTTCGCTCGTTTTAGCGCGGCGCACTGTAGTAGAAACGAAATGTTTAGTTATTGTTCAACAAAGTTCAATTATTCTCTGGTGATAATAATTGAAATTCAACAAAGTCCCACAAAACGCGTCTTTTGTACTCGCTCTATACGGTTACCCGTATAACGCGAGCTAAAATTATTTTTATAGCCTTCCCTGAAATTAATAAAAAACGTGGGTTAGGAATTAGAGAGAAGCAGAACCCGAGTTATTAGGGTGACTGAAATAACCTTTAACAAAATATGCAAATCTATTCAACATGAGTATACATTGAGTTGTATACAATAATAGCATTATTTCACTGTTAGCTGATAATAAAATAGTAATTAAAAATCTCTTATTATAGCCAAACAGTTTCTTTTATTTTGTACTTTTTTCAGAATTGTTCATAGAGTGCTTCCTGTTAGTTTGAATTACCTTGCAATATTCATGTTCCTGTCACCGGCTTCATGTTTCTCAATCACTTTCCATTTTAAATCGATATTCACTTTATTTCTTTGCTTGCACTAAAATCTATATATGGTAAGGATGTATAAAACTATAATATATACAGAAAAAGATATGATTAGGTTCCCAGTAAACAACAGCTGTTGCTCTATATACACCCAACAATAGTTTTAATCAGAAAGCAAAGAGCCTAACGGGAGGACTCACGGAAAATATCGAATAGTCACGTTATCAATGATGTCACTCCGACGAACGATACGGCCAAGCAGCCTATGAGTATTTCAATTAATTGCGCCAGAAAATTGCAAATTTTGTCCCTAAAGCGCATGAATAAATGAAGAGAACATGTGCCAATTGAACGAAAAACAATTATCAATAGAAAATTGCATTAAAGGCAGGCAGAAAGTTTCAAAGCTTCAGAGGCAAGAGCTGGGCCGGTATGGTGCCCTAATTTACCTACTTCTTCGAAGTGAAGCCTTATTTACACGTCATATTCCGTTTACAGTGCTGTTGACAAAACATAATCCAACACATTACCGTATTTTTTTTCCTTAATTCAATCTCCCGCTCGTCACTGACCAGCTGCTTGAACTGCACCCATACACACAACATCGTAAATGGTTGTCGTCAGATACAGAAAGTTTGAGCAATAACTGTTCCCATGGGAGCTCTCGCGTCAAGAAAATAACGCTGCTTATATTTTGGGTATAATCAAAAGTCCAACCTTCGAAGGCCAGGACCGACCCTCAGACAGTTTGACTCGCCTGCGTGACGTCATTCGCCGACACTGCGGTTGCAGCCAAGTTATATTTTAATCCCATTGATCCCTCACGTTACTCTTTGCTTGCTGATTCCAATTACAATTCCACTGGCTTAATCATAACCGCAGATGTTAATGCGAGGGTAAAATAATATGCTAAAAAGGTCACTTCTGAATGTTAACTTCAAATAGTATTTCATACAAATCTTTTTGACTTAACGAGAGCATGCGTTATTTGAATTAGAAATATATTCTTCTAAATTTCATTTGTACTATAGAATGTGCAAATTTAATGTACTGGCCTCGTCGTATATACTTACTATGGACTATCATTGTGTGTAAAACAGCATCTTCAATTTATCGATAAATGTCAGGTTATCTTAGTTGCCGTACAAATGACATTTTCTTCAAAATCAGTATCGCAGAAAACATCAAGGATGGACTATCGATATTACCGAACAATTCGCGCTCTATGAGGCGCGTTGTGTGAATTTCTAAAACTCAATTTTTTGTCGCGTAGTGAGAATATCGCGCTATGTGAATCGCGCTATGCGGGACTTTATTATTATTAAGGGGGTCGTCCCGAAATTTTGGAATTTTCTTTATTAGTGGTCCGATCTTCCTAAAATTTTCACATAATATGTAAAATTGAAAACAAAACACTTTTTATTCATGTAACTTTTTCCGTTTAGGCCTTAGTTTTTTATATATTTCTATAAATAATATATATATGTATATATTTTAAAAGAATAGAACTGCCTCAGTTATTATGCTAGAATAAAAACAAAGACAGTTTTGGAATCCTTGAAAGATTCCCTACAACAATTACGTTTTATAAAAATTTTTTTTCTTTTCTAAAATCTCACGTCAATAGAAAACGAAAAAGAAAA
>LQNS02277717.1:2024467-2047135 GCA_001587735.2 Parhyale hawaiensis | reverse complement strand
ATCTTTCAAGGATTCCAAAACTGTCTTTGTTTTTATTCTAGCATAAAAACTGAGGCAGTTCTATTCTTTTTTAGTCTGAAAATGTAGATTTTTCAATAGAGGCAACTTTTTTTTTTTTGTTATTAAATGCAGTATTTTCATAGGAAATGCCCTTGGCATGTTTCATTTTTTTTCATTCGCTAGCCCTTTAGAAATTTGGTATGCAATAGCCTTTGGTAAACTGTTGATTTTGCAGCAAAAATTAAAAAAGGCAAATTTGGACCCCCTGTGGACCCATTTGCCCACCATTTGGGGGGGTTCTCGTGCCGCTAGCCCCCTAAAAATTTGGGACGTAATTCCCCTATACCTGAAGACACTTTTTGAGCAAAAAACAAAAAATTGATCATTTTCACCATTTTCGCCGGGACGACCCCCTTAAAACTTCACGCTTGAGCTCCCTCGGACAGGTAATACAACCCAAATGAAGCACCATCAGTTAACATGATTTCAAGTACAGCTTTGTTATGTTTCTTACCGTCCTAAACTTTTCAGATTTTTCTCTTATTGTAGTTTTCCCTGTTATTAAGGGCGTAACCTTTCCAACAGAAAAAATCACATTATTGAAATATATATGCATTTATTATACATACACAATGGTGATTTGGCCTCGCCTCGACAGGTAAAGCATAATTGCAATTATTTCTTATGTTTGCATACAATTCAGCCCTGACTTCAATAGCAGGTGTCAATAAGTGGGTTGAATTTATACTGAGTTCACAGCATCTGTTATATAACAATGCAGGCGGGGAGTCGTTGCAACTGTACAGTCTCCCTTATGCATCCTTCCCCCGAGCTTACTGGATCTTTCTGGACGTGATTTGGATCCTTTCTGGTCCCGGCCACGCTCAGGCCCCACACGTGGTAGCGCGCGCTCAGCCGAATCTCTCTCCACCCCCATCTCACAGCAGACGACTTGCTCGATAATGCTATTGCTCGATAATGCTATTTAATCCACTTGGCATTCTTGAGCCTAATTTATTGTATCTAGTTAAAACCGGAAGAAGTGTACAATGGAGGTCTCAAATGAATTGGTGTATGGGCTAAAGTTTTGCATATTTCTCTGGAAATTAGTAATTCAGTCCTATCACATATTTAATCGTACTTCGCTTGAAAGTTATAGCAACTATTGACTGCATGGTTACTTCAAAGTTGACGTTCCGGTAACGTTACCAGAAGTTTGAGAATTTTGGTCATACAATTCTATTTTTGTTTCTATTCAAACTACCTTTTCCTGGTAGGGAGCTGTGAAAATTCCACAAAGTGGGCGTTCATCTGGCTGACAGCTTTATGGTTTAGAGGCTTGACTTATCAGGCACTGAAGACAGGCGAATTGATATCGACACGCTGAACTGAGTTTAAGACATTCACGCGTTATTAGTTAACTACGGGACTTCAAAAACCTCAATGTTGCAAGACAAAATGGAGTTTTCAACTTGATGCAATCGGGTTTCTTCTAAAGCCGCGGTAATGCTACACTATCGCACGTACATTGGATTAGCTGGTGCGCAATTTAGGGCAGTTTATCTATGGTAGGTACCGACTTTCATTATGTAGCGGGGCGGCGTGCCATATGCAGATCTGTTGAGCAAGTTGTGCGTGCGGCTTAACGCTTGCAACACGATTTGAAGTGGCGGTGCTGATACTCTATCGAGCCTCAATCGATGAGCTTCAGTAGAGGAGGAAGGAGCCCTGCTGCCCATTCACAGATTCGCCAGCGAGTCAACCAGATCTTTTGTATCTGTGAGAATCGTTCATGAATCTCATTGGTGAAAGTGTCGGGGGAGTAGTGAGTTTGGCGGGAAGCAGCAGAGAAACCGATGTACTGATAAGTGATTGGTGCATACGCCACTGTCTGCAGCCATAAGCGACTCTTTACTGTTCTGCAATTGGTGCATACGCGACTGGCTGACAGCCATAAGCGACTCTTGAGCTTCACGAACGAGGCTCCTTGCTCCCTCGTTTCTATTGAAGCTCCTTGGCCTTAATATCGTTATTTCGGTGGACAATAGAACGCACCCCAAATTTCACTGCTCACCGATGCCCCAACAAGTTGGTATCTTAGCTAAAAAAAAAAAGATATATTCAGAATCAGATGATGCATCTAATTTTGCCATGGAGGCAAAATGTGAGCCGTAACAAAAAACTCGTTTTCCGCGAGTAAGAGAAAGCGACAAAATGGCTGAAATCAACTGTCTGAAACTGGCAATCGCGAGCGCTCAGAGATGACTTAGTCTCTAAAGAGGATCAAAATGGGCCGGAAAATTTCAAGAAATAGTAGGAAGTGCATGGAATAAATTCCATATTGTTCTAATTTTACATCTCATAGTGAGCATCTGAAATAGCTTAACCTTCGACGTTGTCGGGGCGGAGGCGGTCAACGCGTTTAAAAATCCCCTTGACAAACATTGGGAGAGACACCCTCCACAGCTAGAAACCCCTTCTCCAGGAGTTACAAGCGCTTGAAGGACAAAACTTCAGAGGCCAATTTAATCAACAACATTCTCTCTTCTGCCCACCTAATTTAACGTTTCTAAGCACCTCACATCTGCAGCAAAAAATCGTGATTGCATGATCGTTTCTTCGGCTGAAAATTTGTTCCTTTTTTTCTCCTCAGTCCTCTGAATGGTACTGTGCTGACAATAGCTCATAGACGCTGGGGACGTAAGTTTGCCGCGGCTCTCTGAGAATGGATCTATCTAATCTAATGAGTGCGTCAATGAGTTCCCGGAGTTTTAGATAGAAAGACGAACAGTTCATTATTTTTGTGGTAATTTCTGTTAAAAGTATCACTATCATCTAGTTCTGGAAAAGAAGGCTAACGCAAACATCATAATGTAAGAGACAATACCTTGTTATTTGGAAGTAGATTTACGAATTATTTATCAACTCTGTCGTCTAGTATATATGTAGAAGAAATTCCGGAGCAGCAATACGCTAACGCAGTCAGTTATACAGTTCAATGGAAGATCTCACAGTTAAATGATGTGATCTTTGCCAAATTCACTGACGTGCATACCATTTGCCTTTATAAGTCATTTGACGAGCTTTCCAGATTATTCTGCCTAGTACGTATTCTTCCAGTAGGAAGTGTTGGATTTCCTGAGTCGGTGGAGGCAATTAGCAAGTTGAATTTAGCTGGTTGGTAGATGATGCAGTAGGGGGGGGGGGGGGNGGGGGGGGTGGGTGTGACATTAAAGTAGCAGCTCCTAATATAAGAACCAGCAAATGAATTAAAGCTGCTTGTACGTCTGTTGCGTGTGCAACTGCGCATGCTTAATTCTGTGCAAGAAAAATCGGAGATATCAAGAAGTCCTCCCAGAAGCCAAGATGGCAACGACTGGAGCAGCTTAGTAGCTACAAGTTCACCAAAGATGCACGGACTGTTCAAGTGTTCAAATGATTAAATTTGATCATTGCTAGCGTATGACTTTGATGGTCCCTCGTAACCAAGATGCATAGATGAAAGTGACAGTACTGCAAATGTAAAGGAGTCACAGTAAAAGTTTTATGTTTAATTAGTAATGACCACCGAATCTCTAATTCTAAGACGCCTATTCTAAGTCTCAAATTTCTGTAATTTTTAGTACATTAGAATACAAAATGTTTGACCAACATGTGGGGGCAGAATTATATTACTTGTACAATTGTAGTATGTCCATAATAACGGGTGAACATTGACTGTCCACGACTGTAAATCGACAGGTGAAATGCTAATGTGAAATGCTAACCTCAAGACAGAATACCGTTAGCAGGTTGCTGCGCCCTTGCTATACTGTATATATGTTGAGCACAACTGACAGATAACAGAACAGGTGTGTTTACTTTGTCTGTTTCTTTATTACTCTGGGAAAAAAAAGTATAATTGGTCTGTATCTTCTACATTTTACATTCCACTTTTTACTCTGCTCTGAAAATATTGCAACAGTATCGTTTGCAAATCCATGACATGTTGCTCTATCTTATTGTGTTATGCAACTGTATTTCATATTCTAGTTGCATTTTTTGCATCAACTCTCTTAACGGAAAATTGTGTTACTTTCATTTCCTTAGTAACATGTAGGCATCGTACCCGTGAAACTCGATACGGACCAAATACTATTGCTCTCTTGTCATGTTAGCATCAAGAATGAAAACTTCAGGATGCTGTGCATTCTGTATGTTGAACACAGCATCCATATGAGAAATATAAGTGTTTGTTTGCTTGTTTTCTTACTCATAATCACATTACAAGTAATGATGCAGTTTGCCTTGTTCTAATTTATTGTAAACTTCTAAGGATGAAACGTGTAATATTGTTGGTTGAAGAAGATTTAAGCACGGGCGTTTTACTGCCATTGTAGTTTTTATTAAAAATATAATAATAATAGTCTTGAGGTGGCATTATTTCAAATGCTGAAGGACACGAAGAGAAGCACAATTAGACATTTTGTTATCCACGACCATCTTCGACCCTCCCACCTGATGAACCGAGGTACGGCGAAACGCGTCGTGGGTAACAAAATGTCTAATTGTGCTTCTCTTCGTTTCCTTCAGATTAATAATAATAACAAGGCGTGTAAAATACGCTGATAACAGATGAATGAAGTTGCAAAGAAGAGCTTGGGCATTTGATATAATTAGCTAAGAGCATGCTGTGGCTATAAGCTACATGCTTAGCTAAGAGCATGCTGTGGCTATAAGCTACATGCTTAGCTAAGAGCATGCTGTGGCTATAAGCTACATGCTTAGCTAAGAGCATGCTGTGGCTATAAGCTACATGCTTAAGTATACACAGGGAGAAATCTTCAGTTAATATGATGTAATTGTTCCAACAAACACATTTTCTTGTCAAGACCAACGATAGAAGTGCTTCATACTAAATATAACACGTACACATATACAGAGAATTGTAGTTCATTTGCCAAATACTTCAGTCCGAAACAGTCTTATGTTTCCAGTGCTATACGGGATCTAGCTATGAGCAGTAAAATAATCTTTATTAAGTGCTCATGGAAACTTTAGATGAAACTCATATAAAGAGTACATGGTACACAATTGCATGTATCTTTTTGCTAGGTTACGAAAAAGGACATGTCGCACTGGTCTTACATTCTAGATCTCATTAGGTACGTCCTAGTGCTTGGCCTCCGTCAGGCAGTACTATGCTCTGCCATCGTAGATACATATTAGATAGTTTGTAATCAGGACCATTACGGATGACTAGTTGTTGGAATTTGCAATCCTGGTTTGTAGGCTAAGGGCACATTTCCTGGTCTTGACCTTGAGACACTTGGTGTGTTGATCATAGTTCCTCCCCACCCCGTGATGTATTTGCTTGAACCTGTTGTTTACATTAGCTTGCGACGTCTCTGTATGTAGCATTGTGCTTGTATGCATGCAGGACGTGCAGACTGAGGTTCAACATTGTTTACCATCATTGAGTTATGACAAGTTTGGCACCACAGGATACATTTGTTTTTTTCCTTATCTTTCGTATTGGAAGATTCGCAACTGTTTCCAACTCTGAATACGAACCTAAGGCAATTGGAGTACTACAGCGATGAGAAGACGAGAGAGGGGAAGGTGTGCAATATTACGGTGCCACAGAACTGCCGGGTAATCGTGGCGTCCATTGCACGTAGTTAAGTATCTCCTCAGATATCTTATTATAAAGTCTTGCGTATCTATCTGCAAGTTATGACTAAGCAGTGACAGAGCAGTGTCAGCCTCTACAAAAGCATCGCTAGAAGTTATTCTGGCAGTTTTTAGACCTGCCCGTTTCTATCTGATTTTCAGAACAATACAGTTAATTATACTGACGGATCAATTCTTGCCACACGTCTTATGCATCACAAATAAACTTACGGATCATCTATAGCTGGATACACAGTCAGTTAAATGGCAACACTGATTGTATGTGACCAATTGTATTCTAAACACTTAATGTTAAAGTTCCGCTGATGTCGCTTCTATGTTGCTACAGCCGTAGCCTGCATACTATTGCATAGTTAAAAAAACGATATAAGTCACCTATGTGGTACTGTCGCCGTATTTCAAGAAGACAAAGAATTGCTGCTCTAGTTGATATTTTCTTCGGCGGACGTTAAAATTCACTTCAATCTACTCGGTGGTGTTTTTATGAACACCTATGTTTATGTGTTAGTTTGATTTTTGTCTATTTTTTCTCCATGCTATTCGGGGGCAAGAATATATAAATGTATAAAAATAAATTATCTGATGCGGCAGTCAACGTCAAGAAAATAGAGTTAAGTCAAACGAAGTTACAAGAAACGCTCAGCATCGTATCATGGCTGCCAGTAATGAATTCATTACCTCCACCAAGGAGGTAATGTTTTCGTCGGGTCTGTTATTCTGTCTGCCGTCGAGATAACTAAAAGAAAAAATTAAAGACGGATTTTGATGAAATTCACAGGTATTTTCAAGTATCTTAGGAAGAACTGATGATTAACTTTTGGTGAAGATCCGTTCGTCTGTTTATTAGTTTGTCAGCCTCAGTCTTGCCAATGCCATAACTCAAAAAGTTATGAACAGGTTTTTATGAAATTTACTCAAGTCGTTTGGTTTAGTACGAAGAGTAGATGAGCAAATTTTTGTGATGATCTATTTGTTCGTTTGTGTGTTTGTCGCTGTGTTTGATTTCATGCTTGTTAGCGCAGTAACTCAAAAAGTTCTCTATGTATCTTTATGAAATTTACAGGATTTGTTAGGGATGTTCGAGCACAAAAATGATTAAATTTTGGTGCAAATCCGTAGTATGTTTGATTTATATATGTGATAATGTTTTTAGCATCATAACTCAAAAAGTTATGATCGGATCTTGAAGAAAATTGCATGAACTGTTACTACCATCAAAAAGGCACAAATCATCAGATTTTGGAGTGATACAAAGAAAATCATGGTTTCAGATCCTATCTGAAGTTTTCGTTACAGTTGCCTCTCTTGGTGGAGGTATGCACTCCCAGAGTGCTTTCGTTAAGATTAAAACTTGGCGATAATAAAGAGTGAGATAGTTGGCTTATGCTCGCGTAAAGTTTCAATTGTTAGGCAGAAATTTAACGGATAAAAAAGTACGAGGATTAGATTATGAAATTCGGGGGTGGAAACTTCATCAATTGAGAAACGTGAAGCATTTTTTCATTGTAAATATCGGCAGCGTATCAAACTTGGTAATGCTAAAAATGCCTTCGACTACGAAGGGCTTTTACTTTCGCATTTCATTTAACCCTTCACATCAGGACGGAGCGACCAACTTACTAACCAAGCTAGGAAGCATCCAACAAACTGCATTATATTATATGGTATGATAAAAATACTAATATATCTGTCTAAGGACTTCAACACAATTAGTTATCATGAATGCGTTTCGATAATGAATAATATAACATAAAAATGAATAATATAGCATGAAAATGAATAACATAACACTACTGCGGCTAAAACGTGAGAAGATATAAGTAATTCTTAGAAATTAGGCTTTCGTAACGGAGGTATTCATTTAATTAAATATTTTGATTTCTGCGGTTTATGTAATCGTTCGTACATCATTAAATAATACTGGACATTTTTCCGAGCGCTGGGTCTCAACAAACTCTATAGTTATTCGAAAATATGGCGTTTCATATGCATTGGTTGGAAATTTCATAATTTCTTTGATCGTTGCTTAATGTACTCATCATCATACAGCAGACAAGCAGAATTATATGATTTTGCATAATTTATAATAAGACCACAACAGACGCCTCAGAGAGCTGCAGCCTAAGTTCATCAACTTATTATTTTCTACGCTGAACGTTTTCTTTTCAAATAGAACGTACTGCACGTGTGAAAATTTCAGTTCCTCAAGCTATACACAGTTCTTACACCATACGACTACTCTCTTCTAATCGTCATCCTTCATGTAGTGCGAGAGGATGCCTGAACTTGAGTAACATGATTAGATAAGATAGGTAGCACTAGAAGAGCCCATGAGTTAATTCCCAGACAGCACCCGGCACTTAGGTTCCAGCCTTCTATGAGCTATCCCCGTTACGTAGAAATAATTTTGATATGAAAATAATAAAAGAAGTAGAAGAAGGAAAACTCAGCCAAAGAGGTGAACGTGAAAGCTCGATTAATTGTGGCAAACCCGAGGAGGCTCGGGGACGGTGATATGGTAGGGGTAGGGAAGATAATGGTTTCCTCTACATATAACTCAGAGCCCAGTCGGAAATAATGGTTGTGATTACAGTAGAATATAGTGGTGTATGAGAGATTATGGCCGGTTATGGATGATGAAATATTATAGTAGATATATCGACCAATACATAACATTGATTTTGGTATAGTTAGGTCAATATTGGTGGAGACAATATTAGGTGTTTAAGGTTTGTCAAGAAACGAAAGTCGATGGTAGTACATGAATGTATGGAGACTATATGTGGTAGACGGTAGTACATGGATATTTGAAGACTATGTATGGTAGAGCATACGCTAGAGCATAATTATGGTAGGTTATCAACGGATTTCCGTACGTATGATCATGAGTGGAATTCCTCCCATTATTTTGGGAAGATTATGTATGGGTTGCCATGGATTATAATATGGCGAGAATTTCCAACATAATCGACCAAAATAATAGTGTAAGACTATAAGTTTGAACGCAAAACATGTAAAATTTTATATTATATTGCAAAAATTATGCACATTTTCAATTTTTTCTATTCCTGTCGATGAATTGCAAAAAATTGCAGCGTATGTATGGACGCTAACTGCCTTGACGTTATTTTTATCACGGTTTCTGAATTTAACTTACGCTTTGCAACTTTAAAGTAGCTACCCATAATTTCGATTTGTTTGTTGTATCCTTTGTAAAACAGTATTGCAATATTTGATCAAATATTGCTATCCATTTTTATTTTCATTCTGTTTATATCTGTGAAGTTTTACAAACAAATTATTCCCATTAGCTCTATGGAAAACAATGCCAAGTTTCATGTTAAATTTGGCCTTACGAAACCTGACAAAGGGTACGGCCAATATTCATTCATCGTCAAGTAACTTCCTCTAAATACTGTGTCGTATAGCTGCATACCAGCTTAGAATTGAAGAAGCTGTATATAAACGTGCGTTGACTTCACAAACTGGTTCAAGTTCCTGCTCTATAGCATCGTCCTGAAGTTTAGAGCCTTTCACCATTCTGAGCTGTAGGCCTAACTAGCACGTATAAATTGCCATTTTTGTATAAGGAATTAATCATCAGCAAACAAAGCCGGCATCCAAGTCATAATATGTTAACAGTTGAAAAAGTTGATCTTGCTAGAATATAGTTGTATCATTCGCTGAACACAGTCGATTTTGGTCGTGAATGGTGTTTCTTGCGGTTCACTATGGTAGATCATGGTTTTGCAGCTAAAACTTTAATGGTTTTAATTGGGTATTTATGGTCGGGAACTAAGGTTGGTAGAATGGTCGAAGGTTGCGACATATCTCTACCATAATGCACCCCATAAATGGTTGAAAATGGAGGATATATCGATAATAAACAACGAAGATCTCGACCATAATCATCGTTGTTCTACTATAATCACAACCATTATATCCGACCGATATATTTTGATTTCTGCATTTTATGCAATCATTAAGAAGTACTGTGCATTTTTCCAAGTGCTAGGTTTCAACAAACTCTACAGTTATTCCAAAATATGGCGTTTAATATGCATTGGTTGGAAATTTCATACATTTCTTTGATCGTTGCTTAATGTACTCATCATCATACAGCAGACAGGCAGAATTATATGATTTTGCATAATTTATAATAAGACCACACCAGACGCTTCAGAGAGCTGCAGCCTGAGTTCATCAACTTATTATTTTCTACGCCGAACGTTTTCTTTTCAAATAGAAACTAATGTAAAGATGGAAAACTTCAATTCCTCAAGCTATACCAAGTTCCTACACTATACGACTACTCTCTTCTAATCGTCATCCGTTATGTAGTGCGAGAGGATGCTTGAACTTGAGTTACATGATTAGATAAGATAGGTAGCAGTAGATGGGCCGATGGGTTAATTCCTACACAGCACTCGGCACTTAGGCTCCGGCCTTCTATGAGCTATCGCCGTTACGTAAAAATAATTATGAAATCAGAATAATAATAAAAGAAGAAGAAGGAAAACTCAGCCAAAGAGGTGAACGTGAAAGCTCGACTCATTATGGCAGACCCGACGAGGCTAGGGGACCGTGAGATGGTAGGGGTACGGAAGATAATGGATTGGGGTGTCCTCTAAAGATAAGTCAGACATATAGGTCAGAAATTATCTTGTATTTTCTTCTTGTACATTTATGGTACAGCAATTGCACCGAGTTTAATTCCTATGTACTAAACGCTGCTTGTTAAGCTATTCATAACTTGATGCCACACATTCGAAATAAGTGCTTTTTGATATGCGCTGTCAGATCTGATTAAGGGGATGGGGGATTTTCAGCAGCATATTTCAAAACTGCTCACGATTCTCGTAGAAAGATCGAGTCCCGTTGCTGATGATATGCTTACCGTCAAGTTACCAAACATGCATTATTCTTCTGTCCACTGCCAAGGCATTTACATGGATACGAAACACAATGAATAAATGTACACAATCTTGTATCAGTTGCACGCAACAAGTTCGAAGCAATATCCATGCAGCAGAATCTGCCCAGCCCCTCCTAAGGAAATGCTCCTTGCGAAACAGAAGAGCCCGAGCTGGTTAGATAGAGAAAAGTAAAAAGAGGTAGCGTATCGACGTGATCTATGAGACCGACAAGCGCTACCGTTTGCAGCTCAAGAAGGCGAGAGGAACTTGAGGAAGAGGATGTGGTCATATCACACGCCAAACGTCTGTTGAGAAGGCCAGATATTCTGGGGCTGGGAGATGCGATAGTGCATCAGCCAGAGGTCACCTTATGAGAAGGGCGCGGGTGTTCCAACCTTGCATCCACGGGCAGTGTTGTGTCGCGGCAAAGGCAAGTATGAGGAAGTCAGTGTCGGAAATCATACAGGTTGCAGTTTGACGAGACGAGAGGGCCCTGGGAACATTTTGAGCGTGGCCGCTGCACGAACGAGAGCGTGGAAATTTGGCAGAACCCTACGAAAAAAGCAGTGCAAAGCCGTAAGAATGAAGCACTAAAGAGAAAAAATATAAAGAGAAAAAATATAAATGGTATGTAAGGGAAAGAGGAATGAAAGGAGTCGAAGAAAAACAAATTGGTAGATGGAGCGCCACGAGAAGAGTAAAAGCCCTATGCAATGTAGAGATAAGTGAATATGCGGTATAGGTGTACGTACTGAACGATACAGCACTTGATCAAAATAACAAAAGCATAGACACGGCCAAAATGATGGAAAACCAGAAGGTTAGATCTACAGATTCAAGAGATATACCGGAAACAGAGACTGCCTAAGGTTAAATTAAAAAGATATATTGAGAGTTGCCCGTCCGAGAGATGGACTGATAAAGGCATTAACTGCGGCAGGTGTCAAGAACGAAGGTGTTCCAGATGCTCTCATGGTCGACGCGGTGATTGGCAGCCTCGGGATGTCACGTGACGCGGTATGCAAATGTGGATAAAGCGAAGTGGAAGTTTGTTTTTAAAGATTTCCAGCAGCCATGGTCGATAGTAAGGTTGCGTTATTGAAGAGAACTATCTAAAAAAAAGCCCACGTGACTGTGTGAAGACATTTTGCATTGAGTACAGCTCTTTCAAGAATTATTTGGATACGAGTATTATTGGCTTACCTTGATACAGCACTTGGTAACCTTCGCCTCTTGACGTAGAGAACTAGGATGGAGAGATACGATTGCAAAACTCTCAAATATCAACGCAAGAGCATTGGAAATTGTAGGAGCATGCACATGGACACCGAAGATATTGTAAAGAAACTTATGCAGTTAATTCGCTTGAGGTTTTTAAAGTTAATCATTGCCTCATACGCAGCCACAGCAATTGGCTCATGTACATATGCAGTAATATGTAAGAGGTCCCTCCATGCACCTGCACAGAGTGTGCTCCATGCCAATTGATATTGGTTTTTGACCAATGAAGTAGTTGACGCTTTTATTATTCCCCCCCCCCCCCGCGAACGAAGTGAGAGAGGTGATAATGTTTCCGTTGAAGATTTATGAATATATATTTGCAAATATATATATATATATATTTGTCTGCCCACCCAAAAATTGCTCGAAGGAGTTGAGCAATGTTGATAATTCTTTTTTTTTTGTAGGGATTTAGGTGGGTAGACCTAGTTGTGACCCCTGCCAAAAAAACTTGGCCAAGCTGGCCATAAAAAATACCGGCGCTAAATTTGCTTCCATCTCCGGCGATTTTGTCTCCACTGCGGCAGATCATCGAGGCGTTCTATTTTATCTACATTATTAATGAAGAGCTAGTTTTATTATATTCCATAGCTTTATGCCTCCGTTTCCTGCGGGTGATGGTCTAACGCCACGAGGCGTTCTAGTGATTTTATTATCCTTAGCAGCTCTTCTAATTATGGAACCTCAGAAATTATAAGTTTCGATACAATACGACTTCTAATTCGTTCTTAACGGTATTTCTAATTTCCATTGTTACTTAATCCTCTCATCGCTCTCGGATTTTGATACGCCGGTATTACTTTCAGCTAAATAATTATATACTGAAGGCAGACTGATGTGCTGTTCCGTGGAAACAGCTCTAGTAAATAATGTTTGCGAATCTTTCCGTCAGCTTCCCGAAAAAATTCGCTGATGAGTTACAGTAATCCGTAAAAATATTATCTACCCGGGGAGACTATAATAAAAATTCGCAGAAGAGCTCAGTTTTAGCTCGCACAAGAACACAAAATGAATATTGGAGGAGGTTCTCTCACGTTGCGATTGTCATCTGAGTTCCCCATCCCCGGCCTGGCTTTGTTTTGATATGACATGCGGGAGACGCCGACGCTCGTCCTGCAGAGAGCACACAACTGAAGATGAGCTCCAACAGCAGCAGCAGATTACCGAACAAAAGTCCTCACTATAATAGCCACAGGCTGGACACTTGAAAAATTCGCTTTTCGGCATGACACTAATGAGACCCTCTTTTTAAACTAGACCCAATCCGTGAAATCTTGTTCGGGTACAACTATAGCCTGACCATTCTATCAATGCAGTTCGGCAGTGGTCAAATACGTCTATGTATAAGTGAGATTTTATTCGGCCCATATCATAGCCTCGACCACTACCTGTACATAGAGAAAGCTCAGAAAGGCCTTCAGAATTGGCACCGCTATAGAGGAATTTGACCACGACCGAGCTGCCTTGATAAAATGGTCAGACTATAGTCGCAAAGATGCTGAATGCGGTACAAGATCAAGTCAAAACATTGTGGCTTCACTTGTAGCAGTGCTTGCAGCTCAATATCTTTTCTTCAGCTTAGGCACTAGCTGCTCCTCAACAATTGTCATATTTATCTTTTTGCTTCCGTAAATTTCTTTGTTGCTCCTGTTGCCGCACGCGGTGTGTGCCATCTACGTCATCTCTACTCTGTATTAGCTTTCACTGTTCGCCTTGCTCGTCATTGATTAACCTCTTAGGATATAGACTACCGCTCATTTATTTATGCATTTCATGTGTCCTTCGAGCAGCGAAGTCGCGAATTAGTCCAAACAAAGTTATGTAGTTCCTGTCCTTTACAAACTAAATCTCTATGAACCGCAATTCGAGTCTTGCAGCAAAAGGACAGTAAAAAGTGCTTTAGCGTGGCTTTGAACTTAATTTCTTTTGTGTCTTGACGCCGCCCGAGGTCGGAATATATAATGCCAAGAGCGTCTTGATGCAGTTTTGCAAAAAATTGTTAGTCACGAAGGAATAATTTATTCTCTTACTTCTGGATGTTTACGAAAGAGACTGGCAATGTCTTACCGATGCGGAGCTTGGCAGAGGGCCCTGCCTGCGATGTTTTAATTGGAAGATGAAGCTGTGGCAATCGAGGACGTAATGTGTGATGCATGTTGTTATTTTGCCTGTTGCAGCTGGAGGAAAAGGAGGCAAGGCACAGGAAGAGGGAGGCAATAAGGAATGGATGGAGAGCACAGACCACGCACAGAGACTTGCTGCGTAGTCAAGTTTCCTAGAGGCAAAACTTTTCTGGGATTTGCTAGAAAAGTTCGGCTCGCCAGTGTAAGAATCCTCTACTACCCTTGAGACATTGGCTGACAGCCAGTTTTCTCGTGCAGTTAAATGACCTGCCCCACGCTCGCAACTGTTCAAGCACAAATTGGCTCTCGGTACTTGCGAGCAACGGTATGGTAAATTTGACCGCGAGTACTTTATTAGTCGAGTCTGCTAAAGAATTTTAAATCTGGATTTCGTACCAGTGGGTAATACGTCCAGTAAGACAGTTCATGAGCAACGGGAGCTTAATACTGCCCTCCCCTACCTGCTGACACCACCACCTAGTAGATACACAAACTACACTCCCTGGCTTGAATGGTACTGTAATTAGCTGATGTGCGTGCCTAATGTGTATGCATGCCTCCTTTACCGTAAAAAAAAAATAGTCTCATTACAACTACCGCAACACCAGCTCTGTGCTTTAAAGAAAGATCACTACGTTACACTCGGCATTGCAAACAACGTACTCACGAAATGGGAACTTCTATTGTATTATTATAAACAGCGGTAAAAGTCTATTTCAGTCAACTGTATTAGTAATCTGAAATAATTCGAACAAAAATTTTCGAATATGCAAGTATGTGCAAATTAAACTTCGTTGTGCGGTGCTTGTCGCATGTAAACATTTTCTTCTTTCTCATTTCGTAAAAACAATGATAACTAAAAAGCACTCTGAGAGCGTATACATCCGCCAGACAAGGCAATGGAAACGAAAAATTCATATTGATTCTGAAACCACGATCTTCGTTGTATCAACACCACAATCCAGTCATTTGTGTCTTTTAATAGTTTTAAGAGTTTCTGTAATTTTCTTGAAAATCCCTTCATAACTTTTTGAGTTACACTACTAACAAACATTAAGACAAATATTAATCAAACACACAAACAAACCAACCGATCATCACCAAAATGAAATCATTTATGTCTTTTAACATTACTAACAATTCCTATAAATTTCAAACAGATCCATCAAGAACTTTTCGAGTTATTGTGTTAACAAGCATAACATCCAAAACAGCGACAAACCAACGAACGAACAGATTGCAAAGCTTTGTTATTTACTCTTCTGTCCATAACTTATTGAGTTATGACACTAAGAAAAATAGGCAGACAAAGAAACAAACAGATCATCGGATTCCTATCAAATGTTAATCATCTGTTGTTGTTAACATGCCTACAAGCCTTGTAAATTTCATAATGATCAGTTTATGGCTTTTTGAGTTATCTTGGCGACAGACAAACAAAAAGACAGACAAAGAAGAAGACAGACACGACAAAAACATTACCTTCTTGGCGAAGGAAATAACTTCCAGGATTTCAGCTTTGAACTAATATGGAGCAAGGACTTCATTCAGAGTATTATCACTTTCTACATTTTGTTTCCATTAACTTAGTCATTATTCCTAGTATGTGAAAAAATTTTCTCTGAAGGTCGCATTAACCCTTCCTGTCAACATCGAATTGGGTTGTTGTAATGTATTCCCGGAAATACGACTTACACCTCAAACTTACCTAATATTTCAATTACTAGAATATTAACAACATAGTATAGCTATTTCGCGATCGTCATAGAGGCAATAAATCTTTGTATGACAAAAAATTCGTATAAATCGAATTATTAGACGATTTGCGTAAAGTTAATGAAACACTCGAAGTGAGTGATGTAAGCGAAAAATTACATTGATATATCTCAGGGTGCTTTTATAGACCACTAAGCGAAACAAATTAATGATTTTTACGTATTTATGTTAGACCAGTTTACAGAGGTGGGCGCACGAACATTTATTGTGGGTTCCGAATCAGAACCCTAATCTTCTCCAGTTTTGGGTTTCGAACCCACGAATAACGAACTAGATTTTCGAAATTTCGGTGCGAACATTTATTCCGATCATGGGTACGCGAACCTCCGAATCTTTAAAAAAAAAAAATAGCAAAGCGAACCTTAATTCCGATACCTCCCGAACATTGCCAAGCCTAAATTTTACTCATTACGAATCTAAATGTAAAGCTTTCCAATTAAAAAAGCCTTTTTAAAAGATATATACATTATTCAGGGCACCGGTTGAAGAATGTCAGCCTATTGTAGCCACCGTCGCATGCTTGGTGGCTGCGCGTCACAAAGGGCGAGTTCACACGTACATCAATGTAACGTGTTCAGTCACGAAAATGAACACGAGCTGTGCGTCAACTTTTTCCACTCGTAGAAGCGATTTTCATCCAAATGAATGTGATGCCGCACGTTCAGTTACGATATATCGTGCCCTTATATTTTCGCTTATATATCGCCTCGGTTTGAAATCGCTTTCCTATCCCATGATCTTATAACATGAATTTCATAGAAACAGCCCATTAAAAAAAAATTATAGCCTGATAAACAGATAAAACTGAAATCAGCACGCAGCAATCTGCTTCGTTGTCAAATCGAAGATGGCGTCAGTTTCCTTTCAACATTTTCAGCTTCCTTTGTTTTCTTGAGTTAAGCGGGAATAGGCTACAGTGATTCTGATCGTTAAAGTGACGGCAAAACAGCAGTTTTGTCGACTTGTTTATGATTTGAAACAGCCATAGAAGCTAAATTAACCGTTTATAGAGTCTGTTTAGCGAATTTGAATGACGCGACGCCTTGCAAAAAGGGACATGCATCATCCTTCAGTCTCTCGCGTTTGCTGCGGCTGCTTCTATCAAATCAACGCGCTGCGTCCCTCATCGTTCAGTCAGTCTTCTCACTTCCGCTCCATCTATATTTTTAAGCTCCACATATCAGCTACTATCGATCATGCTTGCGCGCATTCACGATCATCTCTTTGGCTGAGATTCTTCATTCTACTCCTTCTTTTTTCTTGCATTTTTTCTTTCGTCTTCTATTTTTTCTCCTCTCGTTTTCTCAGTCCTCTACATACTACTAACATAGTGGAATTAGCTCCTATAGAGCCGGGGGCCTCTTGGCTCGTCTACTGCCGCCTATCTAATCTAATCTAATGGACTCGGCGCGTTGACTTGATAGAAGCACCTACAGAAAACTCGGGAGACGGAAGGATGAAGTATGTCCCTTTTTTGAACGAGCCGCATCATCTAAGTTCAGTAAACAGAATATATAAATACTAAAATTATCCTCTATAGCGTTTTCAAATTATGAAGAAGTAGGCAAACATGTCTTTACCGCCACTTTAACTATCAGAATTGCAGTATCTCGTTAAACACAAGAAAACTAGATGACCGGAAAATGTTGTAAGAACACTGACGCCATCTTTGATATGACAACGAAGCCAACTGTTGAGTGCTGATTTCACTTTCATCGGTTTATCAGGCTATAAAAATTTCGAAAATAGGCTGTTCCTATCAAAATAAGGCTGTAAGATCATTGGATACAAATGTGACTTCAAACCAGCGCAAAATGTAAGCGAAAATGTAAAGAAACGAGATCATAACTGAACGCGAGGCTTCATTCTTTTGAAAGAAGGTTCCCTCTAAGTGTGGACAGCGACAGAAAATAATGACGCACAGTTCGTATTCACATTCGTGATTGAACGCGTTACGATGAGGTACGTGTGAACGTGCCCTAACAAGCGTTCTGACTGGTTGACAGCCAGCTGTGATCACAACATGATGAGTCTGTGTGGTACAGATAAAGCAACGAGTTTAACACCACGAGTTTATTTTACAAATTCAAAGAGTGGCTGTCCATGTAGTACTGAAACACACACACACACACACTAAGGCCGTGCTCATACGTCCCTCATCGTCACGTGTTCAGTCACGAAAATGAACACGAGCTGTTCTTCAATTTTTTTTCTGTACCTGTCCACACGCAGTAACATCCTTCATTCAAATGAATTACGCCGCGCGTTCCATTATGATCTCGTTTCTTTAAACTTTTGCTTATATTATTTTGCATCGGTTTTCAAGTCACTTTTTTATGCCATGATCTTATAGCCTGAATTTGATAAAATTGCCCATTATCAATATACCTATAACCTGATAAACCGTTAAACGTAAAACCAGCAAGCAGCTATCCGCTCCGTCGTCACATCAAAGATGGCGGCAAGATTCTTGCAACGTTATCAGCTTAACTAGTTTTCTTGTGTTAAACAGGAATACAGTGATGCTGATAGTTAAGTGACGGTAAATAAAGCATTTTTGTTCACTGATTCGTGATTTGAAAGCGCTAGAGAGCAGTAATTCAGTATTTAGCTATAAGTTCTGTTTACTGAACTTGAATGACGCGGCTCGTTCAGCAAATAGATGTGCTTCAAACTTCAGTCTCCCGCATTTGCTGCAGTTGCTGCAATCAAATCAACGCGCCGCGTCCATCAATTTTACTGAACGCGTTACGATGAGGGACGTGTGAACAAGGCCTTATACGCTCATAGTGGAATAGAAGTAGAGGGAAGCGACATAGTAAAACACAATGTTAATGGTCATAGGCGTCTCTGTTACAGAAACATAGACGTCACCACATCTGTACGCCGCGGAAAAATTGAAAACCAATATTCGGTCGTCTTCGTTTTTTCGAATTTTCCCGAGATTCGGATTCTTGATAAAAAGACGTTTTGAACCCTGAAGTCCGATTTTTTTTTTTATGTCGGTCCGAATCCGAACCTCAGAACCCAAGTTCGGAATTTGGCCGGTCCGAACAAATCCGTGGATCAAGGTTCGCGAACATTTGTTCGGAACGGCAACCTCTGCCGGTTTATCTATGGCAAGTCTATCCTATAGGTGCAGATCGTAATGTAAGCCAGTTTAAATAATTTGGCTTATCATTGACAGAATATTTCTGTCACATTATTAGCTTTTGAATTTCTTATTAACTGCAGTTTCTAAGATTACGAGGTTTTCCAGAGAACCTCATTGGAAATAGAGCAGTCTGAGAGCGCATACCTCCGCCAAGCAAGACAACGGTAACGAAAAATTCAAATTGGCTCTCAAACCATTATGTTCTTTTTATCAACACCAAAATCTAATAATTTGTGCCTTTTAATAGTATTAACAATTTGTGCAATTCTTGAAGATCGTTCATAACTTTTTGAGTTATGCTGCTAACAAGCGTTATGATAAACATGAGTCTCACACACACACAAAGGGAACAACCGATCTGAATCAAAATTTAATTATCTATGTCTTTTAGCATTACTAACATTTGCAAATTTCATAAAGATCCATTGAGAACTTTTGAGTTATTGTGCGAACTAGCTCATAATTAAACACCGCAACGAACGAATGAGCCAACAGATCATCATACAAATTTAGCTATTTACTCTTCGTAACAAACCTAACAACGCATGTAAAATTAATAAAAATCCGTCCATAACTTTTTGAGTTATGGTACTGAAAAAATAGGCAGCCAAGCAAACAAACAACCAATCAAACAATAAACAAACAAACGGATTGACGGATTTCCACCAAAAGTTAATCATCTGTTACTGTTAACATACCTAGTAATCCCTGAAAATTTTGTTGCGATTTGTTGGTAACTTTTTAAGTTATCTTGGTGACAGACAAAAACGACAAAAATATAACCTCCTTGGTAGAAGTAAATATTCAATTCTTGACGGAATGTGGTTCAATTACTGCCCTAGTTCTAACAGTATCACAGGTGTTCTTGTTGTGGTATTCAAAGACCTTGTTAACATAACCTTCAAAGTTGATACCTTGTCACACTGCCCTACTCCAGACACTCGCCCGTTAATGCAGTGGAATACCACTATATGCTTTTTCAGCAAGAAATGAGCGAAACATCTTTTATTTATGCATCTCAATGCACAAGCGCTGACCTTGCATTGCGCTGGAGGAGCTCTAGTCTCACGTGTACTTTATTCATAACGATTGCTATCCCTCATCAGTGACGATGAAGTCCAAAACAAAGAAAATAAATAAATAAAGAGCCTGAATGGGTATCACAATATTGAAATCAAATCAAATACCCTTTGAGCACAATAGGTTTGCGAATGCGCCTAGACGTACAAAGTAAGAAATATTGTTACACTGTCTACAGTATTGGGACAAGTCACTTACATTGGTGGAGACGCTTAAAAAATCATTTGAAGTATCTTATTAATAAAAAATATATTAATCATTCGGATGCACAAGCGCGATGCATTAACAAATAAGTCCTATACATTGTTAGATTGTTCAAGAGTCTACTGAACAAGCTGATACGAAAATGCCACAATCATTTTCATAAAAAGAACAAGAACGTTGGCTCTCAGAATGCTCTAGTTAAAATGTGCCAGACAAAAGTAGAGTAAATATTATACGTGTGAAATAAAAGCATTGAAAATCGGTTGGTATGGTGGCAATAAATTGGGCTTCATTTCGGCGCCGCTTGAAATATTTTCATGGAGTGTTAGAAGCGCAGATATGATTGAAGAGCGGCTTGAATGTTGAATTTTCCTCTATCTTATACTGAAAGCATGACCTGCTATCGATAGGACGGACGGAGGTACGAAACCACAAGCAGAATAACAATAAAGATATTTTTTTTACCAATGATATAACTACCATCGGCACGAAGTGTGTGTTGGCAGCCGATACATTGTTCAATGCAGTGTTCTATACAGTGTTCTATAGAGTGTTCTATACAGTGTTCTATAGTGTTCCGTACAGTGTTCTATACAGTGCTCCATACAGTGTTCTATACAGTCTTCCATACAGTGTTCTATAGAGTGTTCTATACAGTGTTCTATAGAGTGTTCCATACAGTGTTCTATACAGTGTTCTCTAGAGTGTTCTATACAGTGTTCTATACAGTGTTCCATACAGTGTTCTATAGAGTGTTCCATACAGTGTTCTTTACAGTGTTCCATACAGTGTTCTATAGATTGTTCTATACAGTGTTTCATACCGTGTTCTATATAGTGTTCTATACAGTGTTCCATACAGTGTTCTATACAGTGTTCTATACAGTGTTCTATTCAGATCCTTGTAACTTTCAAGAAACAATAACAGATGTCGGAAACATATCACAAAACTACTGTTGGAGTGGATAACTCAAGCTAGACACTATCCATTCATGAAGATGAAATCAAACTACTGTAATGCTATCTACACTACACCGTGCGCTTGCTACGAGTTATCTACTCGTTTCTTTACTGGGAGGGAATATGAGTGGGTATCTCAAATCAAATATTTACCTCCGCCAAGGAGGTTATGTTTTCGTCGTGTTTGTCTGTCACCAAGATAACTCAATAAGTTATGAACCGATTTGGATGAAATTTACAGGGATTGTTAGGTATGTTAGGAGAAACAGATGATTAACTTTTGGTGAAGATATGTCCATCCGTTTGTTTGTTTGTCTGCCTCGTTTTTCTCAGTCATAACTCAAAAAGTTATAGATGGATTTTAATGAAATTAACACGAGTTGTTGCGTATATAACAAAGAGTAGATGACCAAGTTTTGGTGATGATCCGTTTGTTCGTTCGTTTGTCACTGTTTTTAATTCTATGCTTGTTAGCACAATAACTCAAAAAATAATAAATGGATCCTTATGAAATTTATAGGGGTTGTTAGTAATGTTAAAAGAGATAAATAAATATATTTTGGTGAGATCGGTTCGTTCGTTTCTATGTTTGACTCATGTTTGTCATAGCGTTTGTTAGCAGTATAACTCAACAAGTTATAAACGGATCTTCAAGAAAATTGCACAAGCTGTTATTACTATCAAAAGACACAAGTGATTCGATTTTGGAGTTTATACAAAGCAAATTATGGTTTCAGAGCCAATTTGAATTTTTGCTACCGTTGCCTCGCTTGGCGGAGGTATGCGCTCTCAGAGTGCTCTAGTTTGGACTACTTCTGGATGATAAACTGCGCTTTCGGGTCCTCAGTAAAGAAGTGGGTCATAGGATTCAGGGAATCCTTGGTGCATCTTACGCAATATTCACTTACATAAATCGCGATTTGGCAAAAATAATTTTGTTACTCGTGGGCTTGTTCAGAGCTAGTCCAGAATATTTTTATTTGGGGCGGAGCCCCCATGTTGTCTTATTCGTAAACTAGAAGTAATTTAAACAAATTTCTAAGACGAAATTACCGAATTGAGCGAAAGATTAGCAATGTACCTTAAATGAACTACACCGAGATGTATTATTCCTTACAAATAATGCAATTCTTATATGTATACATGTTGCAATTATTATCACCTGCGTACAAAGCGAAAAGCGATGATGATGTTTTCGTTAAAATTTTAAATATACATATTTATTTGTATATTTGTCTGTCCACTCAAAAAGAGGGCGAAGGAGTTGAGCAAAGTTCATAATTTTTTAGGGGGTCAGGTGGGTTGACGTAGATGTGAACAATGCCAAAAAAACTAGAATTAGCAGCCCATCAAAAATGACAGCGAATATTTTGTTGTCTGTCCGCCCAAAAAGAAGCAAAAGGAGCTGAGCCAATAATAATTATTTTTCCAGGCACTCAGTTGGATTGCCTGAGATGTGAAACATGCTCTCTAGGGTAAGCTGGCCATCGAAATGACGGCGT
>LQNS02277717.1:1998577-2020051 GCA_001587735.2 Parhyale hawaiensis | reverse complement strand
GGAATATTTATATAAGTTAGCAGCACCAATGAAACGTTCACGCTCTGGCTTAAGGCGCTTCAGATAGATCAGTGAAACCTTCGCATTGTACCATGGCTATTCCCCGTCAACATCACAAACAACACCAAGATTCGATGCATGATATCCTATACGACCAGCGTTTTTGCTGATAATTACTGAAGCTGCCCATGTCTAAGTTGCCAGTGGATTATATTTATAAGTCCCTCTGTTTAACTGGACCCGTGGAATTCCTTTGGCAGTAAACCACGGTACAGGTTCCCCATAATTTATTCCTAAAACTTTCGGGCGTATAAACAATTAAAAAGACCTGAACTCAATAAAGCGCAAAACAATGAAGAATGAAGGACGAAAATCGCCTCTCGCGTTAGCTGTATAGCACAGATACCGGATTTCGCATGTAAGGCCAAATGTGAGTTGAACAGTGAATTCAGGCGTAACACACGAAGGAAGGAAGGAACGAAGGAACAACGCTATTAATATTATAGATAGATTGAAGATTGATATTGCAGCCAAATTTCATCCCCATGGGTTTAACTGGGTCGGTTGGTATCTAGGTTACGGTAAGCCCTGAACATTTCCGGTGAATTCTTCTGACTGAACTATATTTGCTTAGTGCTCCTCAACGTTTGACCAATACAACTTGAGTTCAATAATGAAAGATCACGCATGTCGGTATGAGACAGCAAAAACCTCGACTGGGAACGGAACAACTCAGAGCTTAATCACAAAATTACTGCCGTAATTTTTTGAAAGCCGGGCCCTCTAGTGTTTTTTAATATCTAAATTGCGAGCATACGTCGGTGTAGACTGAAACGAAGTTTACATCAGCGACACAGCAGCAAGAGTAACTTCCCATCCTCATTTGAATAAAAAGAAAAAAAAATTGTTTTTTCCAGCGCAGCGCAGTCAAGCACACTAAGCTGGCTTTGAAGTCCTCGATATCTATTTTAGAAACTAGTTGAACAGCCAGCGTCTAGTAAACCTATGAGAGGAGTGATGAACTTTGTCATGACTTAACATGTGAAGCATGAAGATTTGAACGATCAGAGCACTAAAAGGATAATCAGACATCTTGACATATAGCTGTAGACACGCCGTCTCCCGGACGCACGAGTCTGAACCCTGGACATTTTTCTGCGCAAATCGTGTGCGCGTGAGCGGCGTTCACTTTGGTGCGCCGCGCTGCCCGCTGAATCGCTGGTTAAGTTGGGTTAGGTAATGTTAGGTAACGTTAGGTTACATTAGGTAACGTTAGATAACGTTAGGTAACGTTAGGTAAGGTTAAGTAAAGTTAGAGAGGTTACATTGGGTTAGGTTAGGTAAGGTTACGTTAGGTTAGGTAAGGTTAGGTAAGGTTAGGTTAGGTTAGAAGGTTAGGTAAGGAGGTTAGGTTAGGTTAGGTAAGGGTAGGTTAGGTTTGGCTAGGTTAGATTTGCCTAGGTAGTGTTTATTTTAGTGATGGCACGCGCAGGAAAGCTTACGTGAACGCAAAATGTCCAGGGTTCCGGCGAGTGCCTCCCGGACCGACTTGTTACCTCAGCCAGCAGGCTGTGCACTGAGAGTGATCTAGTGAATCTGTCCCATAGGAGAGGGGTGGCCGGACTCTGTATGTTTTATAAGGTGTACAACAATGAGAGGCACTGGTTGTTTTCCTGCCCTCAAGGTCTTTAGGAGACTTACACGTTCTGCGCTTGATCCGCACTCCTTCACTTTGGAGACTTCGATGCCGACCTCGTTCGTTCAGTCGGTGTTTCCAGCTCCGGTCCCTTTCGGTTTGGAATTCATTGTCGGTATGTACTTTCAATCGTGTAGGCTTACAGGCGTTTAAGTCAGCTCTTAATGGCTTTCTGTTGGGTTATTGTTGGCAGCGTTTCGGGCTTCCTAGCTTTGGATAACGCTTCATTTGGGTTGCACTACCAGTCCGTTGTGGCCCGAGCGTTAAGTTTTAATAATATTAAGGAAGTTGGAGTATCGAAAGCATTGAGAAGGCCTTTAAGATTTTTTACACAACTGCATTACATGCGGTTGAAAATACCAGAGAACGGGGAACACTCCGAAGACCTATAGACATTCCTAACATATACGACACTCTTAATTGCAAGTAAAGTCATGAAGCGGGAATTGACGCTTACTTTCAATTCGGGTGAACAGCTTACCGATGTTCATTTGAGCGGCTCAAATCATCAGTGCTGTCAAGATAACCTTTTGCTGAGCTGACATATCTACAGAGAACACCATCGCACTGCACCATAGTCAACATGACCTTGCACTTAGCGTGATATCGCAGGTATACCGGCGATACGCCTGTGCTACTGATGGTATGCACTTAACGCTATCACCCGTTCTGTTATACAGATACTTTGTCTAATATTGTTTGACGTTGTGTGACGTAGCCCAGCACATATCAATTAGGTATGCCCTGTTAATAATCTTATCGCTAACTGGCCAGCATGACAAAAATCATGTTATCTGCCGGCTTGCTCGCTTATTGTAACTTGTGTTGCCAGTGTTTGCATTCCTCTTGCAGTTCCAGTCATGCAAAACTTTTGCAGTATATCGTATTCTGAGCTCGTTGAAAGATTGGAAAATATCTTCGAAAATATGTTAGCAGACTCACAACTGTGCTTACAAGACAGAACTTTCGGAGGCTAAGCTATAGCAGTGCAAATGGACAAGAGACTGTCGTGTGAACACGCATTTCGTATCAAATCGGTCATGTTTGCTGCAGAATTTTTTTATTGCTGTACAGCATAAAAGTATTTATTAATCGAATTATGGTACCGAGAAGTAAATGATACTAGAGAGTCACTCTGAGAGCGCATATATCCGCCAAGCAAGGCAGTGTTAATGAGAAATTCAAATTGGTCCTGGAACTAGGATTTCCCCCTTCATCATTACCAAAATTTGGTCATTTGTGCCTTTTGGCAGCAGTAGCAGCTTCTGTGATTTTCTTGAAGATCCGTCCTTGAATTTCGGTGTTATATTTTGACATAGCTTAGTCAAACACAAAAAATACTTAATGATCATTGTCAAAATTTGATAAGTTGCGTCTTTTAACATTTCTAATACCTCCTGCAAATTTCACGAAGAAAATTCATAACTCTTTGAGTCATGTTACTGAAAAACATAGAGATAAGTAAAAAATGGACAAACAGAAAAACAAAACATATGGTCATTTGCTCCTAGTAACAACTCCAACAACTCCTGAAAATTTCAAAAAAATCAGTTAATAACTTTTTGAATTATGCTACGAAGGGGGCAGACAAACAAATAAAGGTTTGGACGGATTTTCACCAAAAGTTTTTCACCTAGCTGTTCCTCCAAGCATACCTATAAATTTCACAAAAATCCGACCACAACTTTTTGAGTGATCTAGGTGACAGTCAAAGAGACAGACAAACTCGATCAATAGATAACCTCCTTAGCGAAGGCAAATACTGACTGCTTACAGCTCGCGAATTTTAGTATCTTCAGATTTTATAGAGATAAAAAATATTTAAAGGATTGCTTGACGCTGAGTGAATGATATTAACTGAAGGCAGCGGACAGCAGCTCTTTCAAGCCAAAAATTGGTGTTCCGAAATTCGTCATAGTGTGATCGAGTTTCCGGCAGGAATCGTAAACTGATTACGCTTGAAACGGCCTAAAAATTCGTGCCTGCTCCCCTGCACCAATTACGGAGTTATTGTATCAAAAGATCAAACTAAGGATATTGATGCTCACATCAAAGCTGCATCTTCACTTGATGTATTTGACGCATTGTGCCTGGAATTAAAAAATAGCAGATTACTTCCACAGTGCTTCGCGTGCAAACTTTAGAGTAGATGATGAACACCAACAAATCAGCAGCATACAGAATCACTAGGGATTCTGATTCACAACGCAAGCATAATAATCTAAGCACATACATGTTTTTCATTACTGTCTGTAAAACATGCTGCCTGGGCAACTGTATGGCCAGGAATACCCGATGGAAATGCCAAACAATTCCCAAACGCTTGAGAAAAAGAAAAAAATCCCCTTTGGTTCCACGGCTGCAACACAGGCTAAACTGCAATGTCGTCTCGATTGCAAAGCGAATTTCGTTAACCAACTTAATTCTGGAAAGTACTGAAGTCGACTGACGTGCCTACTGAACTTCCGCTCATCAGTTGAGCGTGTGAGTGTATGTGTTGTGCGCGATCGAGCGCGCTGCTCAAACGATCGATCGATCGATCGTTCAAACGCCTAACTTAACCTAACCCAACCTAACCTAACCCAACCTAACCTAGCCTAATCTAACCTAACCCCATCTCACCATTGACTAAAATTGACGGTGCCCGAAATTTAAAAAAAAAAGGCCTTGCCTTCCCTTACCTACCCGATATACTCAGAAAAAGCGGGAAAGTTGAAGAAAAACATTAATTAGGTTAGGTTAGGCGTTTGAACGATCGATCGATCGTTTAATTGCGCAGCGCGATCGATCGCGCACAACATGCATATGCATTGTGTGATCGTGGAACTACAGAGCTTAGTTGTACACAATGTACGGTTACAATGTACTTAGTGAACATAAGTCTTAGGGTGAGTTCACACGTCCTTCATTTGAACGCGTTCGCTTACCCACTTGTCCGAATCTGTTACTGTACCCTAGAAATAACAGGAAAGTGCACTGTTTTCTGAGTTATTTTTATGAAAAATATCCGTAACTTGCCTAGTGAGATATGCTCTAGAGATTGATTGGACGGTTATTGCTTTAATAACTTTTGTGGCGTACACAAAGTTGTGCTTACAACGACGCTACAAAGCATTCGGACCAGGAGACAAGTGAACGCGTTGAGGTGAATTAATGACGTGTGAACTCACCCTTAGCGAGTGTGGCGGTCGTCAACTCGAATGTGCACTTTCTATCCTTAAATTAAGTTTTTCATTGCTCTTAAGTTTGAAAAGACCCGAGGATCTCAGGATGGATGTCAGTTGCTTTTGCTTCACTTTAATATCTCCAATATTGTTACGCCCATACTGACACTCGACGAATTCTTCAATTTTCCACTAGATGTCACTCATTTACATATATTTGTAGATTGGAGCGATGTTGCCGGGGCTTGGATAGTAAGTTTTTTAAGACTGATGAGTGAATTCTTTTGTCGGAGGATATTGAAAGGTCTGGTGTCATGATATTTTGTGCTATTTAGGTATTTGAAAGACAATAAATAACTTTAACGTAACGGTCGTTATTGTTGCCTCAATTATTTTTTCCTAATTTCTCAAAAATGGTACAATTAGTTTCCCAATTTTCTAATCTCTCGGCCCCTGACCAAGTAACTCTAACGTCATTCTGCCCTCATGAGCCACAACCAAAACAGAAGAAGACAACAGTCTGACAAACATTATTTTAGGTGTAATATCTGTTGCAGTGTCTTTTTAAATCTTCGTGAGCCCCTCCAACGAGTGTTCGAGCAAATACGTGAAATTTCAAATTGTAGCTTAGAATATACACGTGTGTTTTAATGCAAAATTTTAAAATAAACTATTGACAATAAAATTATGGTCGTACACCCGGTCTTCATAAACATATTTTCGCTTCGTGCTTCTGTCGAAGAATCGGGATACCATCCTTTTGAGCTGCATGTGGCTTCCATTGGGAATGTGTACGGGTAAGAACCCACACACAACCTGTAGGTACGCACACGGACCCGTGACAGGTTCGTGATATTTGAAGCATCTTTGATAATATTTATTTGTTTCATTGTACTGGTGAAGAAAACGAAGAAGTTATTTCAGCAATCAGGGAGAAAACGCAAGCTTTATTGGGTAACAACCACTTCACGCCAAACGTCCAGCCCAGAAAACTTTAATTTTTGCTAATCGTGACTGGCACAAATTTTCTACAAACCACTGTGCACAGTCTTTCAAATGCTAGAAAATACATTCAAACAGCTAGATATGAAGAGTTAAAAGTCATTAGCAATGATATCACAACGAACAATTTATATGTTTAGTGTTTGATAGGCTGATAGGTTTATTACACGTAGATAAACATTACAATAATGAAAACTTTCTGAGTCCAACAAACGTACAGTAATATATCTGCATAACCCTTGTAAACGTTGTGGAACTTTTTTGGGTTACAAGTAGTAATTATTAGTGTAGTATAATGTTACATTAATAGTGTATTGTGTTACAAATATCAAATGAAATTACTTTTATTAAGAATACAATAGGGTCGCAAATACTCCTACAAGTACAAAGTAACCAATATTACGTTGACTGTATCAACACAAAGTTGAATGCAGCTTGAGTATGCTGTCATATTAACAACAAGAGAGCACTCTGAGAGTGCATACCTCCGCAAAGCAAGCCAACGGTTAGAAAAATTTCAAATTGGCTCTGAAACCATTATTTTCTCAGTATCATCACCAAAATTCAATTATATGTGCCTTTTGATAGTATTAACAGTTTCTGTAATTTTCTTGAAGATCTGCTCATAACGTTTTGAGTTATGCTGCTTACAAACATAATGACAAACATAAGTCAAACACACAAACGGACCAACCAATCATCAACAAAATTGAATCATTTATGTGTTTTAACATTAGTAACAGCTGCTGTAAATTTCATAGAAATCCATTCGTAACGTTTTGGGTTACTGTGCTAACAAGCCTAAAATCAAACGCAGTAAAAAACAAAAGAAAAAACTTATTATCACAAAAAATTGGTAATTTATTTTTCGTATCATACCTAACAACTCATGTGAATGTAATGAAAATCCGTCCATAACTTTTTAAGGTATGGCCTTAAAAAAAAAAAAAGAAAAAAATCGGCAGACAGACAAACAAGCAAACGGAAGAATGGATTTTCACCAAAAGTTCATCATCTGTTACTGTTAACATGCCTAACAATCCCTGTAAATTTCTCAACGATCTGTTCATAACTTTTTGAGTAATCTTTGTGACAGGCGAATAGACGGACAAAGAGACAGATAGACAGACAAACGCGACAAAAACATAACCTCATTGGCGGAGGTAATAAAGAGGTAAATGCGCTTAGTTATGCTGCCGGCATGGTGCTTACCTCTCCCCTTGCTTCAGGATTACAAAGTTGCTTAGAATTTGCGAGAGCGAAGCGAATAAACTTTGCATTGAGTATAATGCAGTGAAAACCGCATGCATGTATATTTGGCCCCGGAGATGAAGCCTGCCGGGTTATATTCACTCTGTTCTAAATGGAGAAGAGCTTACGTAGGTAAACAGATTCTTTGCCTGGGTTATGAAGTTACTGATGATTTTCGTGATGATCAGGCTATAGAGAAAGAAACGCGAAAGCGCCATGTAGTTGGTAACCCGTTAATACGGAAATTCGCTCAATACACTGAAGAGGGCAAATGCTAGCTGTTTCGGTCCTATTGTTATTCCTGTTCTGTAACTCTCTTTGGTGTAACTTAAAAAAAATCCATTGAACGCTTGCGCGTTGCTTATAACGACATAATGCGTAGATTGATGAATGTACCATGGTCTTACTTTATTAGTTTAAAGGTGCAAGTTCAATATACGTCTTGAGCCTCGAAAACAGGATTGAAAACTCCAACAATTCGTTAGTGAAAGCCATCCGTAATGGCCCTGGCTACAAATGATGGTATGTGTATCTACGATGGCAGCGCATACTGTTGCCTGACGGAGGCCAAACAATGGGACGCAATTAAATCTAGAAGGTAAGTCCACTGGATATGTCCTTTGTTTGTAACTAAGAAAAATAAGTATGATACATTCCTTGTGTACAATGTAGCATTTCAATATTGTAATGTTTCTATTATTTCATAAATTTGTTACTATTTTGTTATAGATGGGAATCACTGCTCATGAGGAAGCGTAGTCAGTTGTTTCCTGAATATCCTAATATTTGTAATTCACCGCCGGCTTGGACGTCAGCTCTTCTACTGTTCACTGCCTCTTTCCTTCTCCATAGGAAGAAGATAAGAGCGACAGCCACACCACAATGAGATATTTATAGACGTCGTCACAGAGACTGGAGCGCTGTAGGCTCAGTCACTCCACGCAGGCTGCCAAATGTACGAGAGTGACAGCTGTTGCTAGGCGATTGTTTCGTGTGTTTTCGACTGCGTTGCAGAAACGACGCGAAGATTTGCAACATGATTTTGTTTTAACCAGTCTGTGCTACATCGCTACGAGTCTGTTGTGGTCCCTGTGTAGTAGGTGGTCTTCTGCAGAGAATGGGTTAGGCCGGAGGTTAGCCTTAGGCTAGTTAATAAACAGGTTACGTTAGGATAGAACATGGATTCCTTTAGTTATACGGACTACTGATCTGCCTTGAAACCAATTGAAAAAGAGTCTATCACTTGAGCAATCCATACCACAGTTCATTTACAGAAGATAGTTGCGTCAAGTTTGAGTGTATGCGCTACGCCCCTAAATTTTCAGTTTTGTGACGTCAAAATTGCGTCACACAACTGTTGCAGCGAGGAAACTTTGATATTTCCCATAGTGGCATGACGTAATTTTGACGTCACAAAACTGGAAATTTAAGAGCGAAGTGCATTCGCCCAAATTTGACACAACTATCTTCTGTAAGTGAACTGTGATCCATACCACAGTAAGTTCATTTACTAGAGATAGTTAGGTATGTCAGCTCTATGGGAACGCCCTGCACCCCATCTTAGCCAATCAGTGACCGCCGTGACACCATCTCAGCCAATCAATGACCGCCGTGACTGGCGTCAATTTCAGCCAATGGGCGACTGCCACATGAATATGCTAGTGTAAACAAATGAGGCCACGAGCGGCGGCAACTTGTACTGCAGTATACCAGAAAGAGTTTCCCTCCAATTGTTTACAATTTATTACCTAAAATTGTAACTACCCATACTGGCTATATGTCACGGCTTATTTCATTTTCTTGGAAAGCCCGAGCGAGAAGTCGAGGGATTTTAGGAGGGTCTTTTTTCAAGAAGAAAACTCGGCTTTGGTGTATTTCAGGACTTGGACAAGCGGGAAACTGGTTACAACTTTAACCGGCCACAAAGATGTGGCCGGAGTAGCCAAAATTGCGGACGGACTCCGCCTTGTTTATTTACATCAGGACGGCTGCTCCAATACTGCCAATCTTGGTTTCACAGGACAGCGCGTCGGTTGTGCACAAATAACCTCCATTATCACAAACCTTTCCTAGCTCAAGCTGATACTTTGAATAATATTTTTCTTAAAACTGTGAATACTTGTCACCATCTTACATTATTTTTATATCAAACGTCTGTCACTTTACTTAAAAATTATAATTATTGCTAATAATAGGCATCATTCTCAAGCCGTAACGATACCGGCTCGAAACAAGCCATTTAATTAAGCTTGTCGAACAATGTGTCAGACCGGAACCGCCGCCGAACCTTCCGACGCCTCAAAACAGATCAGAACCGGCGCGCTACCCGCACACTGTCCCAGACGCTTCAGACCGGAACCGAAGTGGCTACTACTGGCTAGTGTTCCGTTAGCCTTGGCAGCAGAAAGACGTGAAGGTAAAATGTAGTAGTTACATTTTGATTTTGTAAAACCTGAACAATGCATTTTGTAGCTAATTTTACCTCAAAAGAATGGACCATAAAGGTGCACAAGTCGATAAAGAAGGGTTCGTAAGAGAAAAGATCACCACAGTATTATTATGAATACCCTTAAATCATACAATATCTTGTAATTGAACACACAACTAATAAGTTTTTAATCAATGTTGTCTGCCATAATGAATTATTTCTTCAAATAGCACAAGCAGCACATATTCACACTGTACACTCAATGAACACACTGACCAGTGACCACCCAACACCTGGGCCAGCCCCTCCAACACCACACATCTCCCTTCTGCGCATGCGCAGCGTCTCCGACGCGACAGAACCATCAGAAGAAATATCTTTCAAAGAATTCTGCGTCGGTTCCGGTCTGCTCTGAAGCAGTGTGCGCAGTCAGGTAGAAAAACATGTATTCTATTACCTTCAGACATTTCAGTTCTGATCTGACACGTTGGTTCTGAAGCAGTGTGCGGCCAGCAGTAATAACAGAGCGGAGAGGGGCGAGGGGGAAGACCGCTCTGTCGCAATATACTGCGCTGTGCGATACATTGTATTCCATAGGCCACTGGCAACAAGCCTAGTTTATTCATGCTTTGAGCATTCGGGGAGAGTTGTCATGAACTCTGGAATTTACTCAGAAAACATAAAATGTACTATTTTGGTACCAATGCTCATTTAGGAATTTACTTATAAAATGTCTTTATTCATGTTATAATTGAAGTTTTATAGCTTACGATATTTTAGGGTTATGACATATACACTTAATTACATAAGTAAAGGAAAATCATAGATTATCGATTTGATGTATTAGCTTATATGGCATCTTGATTTTCAGCGCCATAAAGAGAACTGAGAAAATCATCTGAAAATGTTCACCTACGTTGAAGCGAATGCATTACACGGAACAAATGGAATGATTCGCATGAGTTTAAAAAGACAAAATTAGACGATTTTCGTTCTCCAAGAAAACTTTGCATTACAAGTTATAAAGAAGAATCTTATACATACATGAAAAGCACAATAACCTGCAACTGAATAATTTTACCAACGTTTATGTAATAAGCAATCGCGACACACACTTAACCTCTAGCACACACGACGCCATATTGGAAATTACCCAAGCTGCCTCTGTCTTGGCATTACCCAGGATGCCCCGCTACAAAAAGAGTGACGCTATTGGCTGATACATTTTTGTGGAACGCCACAATGCTGCAGCTGCTGAAGGCTCTATTGCTTGACATAACAATCTGTAGTAAATGAACAGTGATCCATACCTTCAACGTTGACTGTCGTATCTAATATACCGGTGTATGCCTTAAAAGCCCCTACATTTTTAATAAGTCCGTGAAGCTTTTTTCGTTCACAGAGTGTTAATTGTTCGGTTACAGTGCTATGGTTGGATATACTGTAGCTCGTTTATTTAATTAACCTATTAACACCGGGCTAGGTATTTTCTTGCTACCTTGTTACAAAGGTTTAACTGCCGTAGGCATTAGAAAAGGACAAAAAACCCCTGCAGAAATACATATAATAAAGATCTTTGAAATAGGGCTAATGAGTTTTAAAATATTATAGTACTGTTATTAATTGTACGACGCACTCGGTTTTATAATAAATACAATTTGTAAAACGAAGAAATTGATCCATGCACATTACGAAATTCTAAAACCACGTATGCAGCTTCACAAGAAACAACAACAACAGCAGCAAAAACATTGCTATTTACGAACAGTAGGTACTTGGTACACATCGCATTCACTTTCGCATAATTCAAATTAAGTAATCATAAAAACTGTTGTACAGAGAGGCCAGGAAAGTTCGGCACAAAGTTTCTAGCTTCACAGCAAGTAACAAAACAAGAACAACGAATTTATCCCTAGATTATTAGCAAAAAAAAAAAATTTCGTGCAACGCATTCGCTGTGTAGGTTTACAGTAAAAAAGAACAAACGAAACTCACGGCCGCAATTTGAGAGAAATTGCAACAATACGCGTTCAGCATCACAGCAAACACAAGAGATAAAATTGAAATAGTAACACAAATGGGAGGAAATTGTAAAGCAACGTTATCGGTTGTATCGCACAATATCATTCAAACTAACACACTACACGGATACCAAGTGCGTCTGTGTAGTGCCTGAATTTAACGTTACTTATGATAGGAATAGGACTATTTCTAACGCCACTTATGGGTGCAAATAACGTTTATGGGGGTCACAACGCAGTTTCTCAACAATTCAAAGTTTGTGCAACACGAAAATGAAATTTTTGTGCACGGCATTGATTTTCACAGCAAACATCTGCCAATGCATTTTACAAACTAGAGCACTCTGAGAGTGCATACCACCGCCAAGCAAGGCAGCGGCAACGAAAAATTCAAATCGGCTCTGATACAATGATTTTCTTTGTATCACACAAAAATCTGATCACTTGTGCCTATTGATAATATTAAGAGTGTCTGTAATTTTCTTGGAGATCCGTTCATAACTTTTTGAGTTATGCTGCTAACAAACATTTTAGCAAACATAAATCAAGCACACAAACGGATAAACAGATCTTCACCAAAATTTAATTAATTATGTCTTTTAACATGACTGACAATTCCTTAAAAATATCGTAAAGATTCCTCTATAACTTTTGAGTTATTACGCTAACAAACATTTTAACAAAATTTCGTCAAACACACAAAATTACCTACCAATCATCACCAAAATTTAATCAATTATGTCTTTTAACACTACTAACAATTTCTGAAAATTTCATAAAGAGTCACTCAAACTTTTTGAGTTATTGCGCTAACAAACATAAAATCACACACAGTAACAAACATACGAACGAAATTACAGATAATCACAAAAATTTGATCATTTACTCATTATGATATAGCTAACAGCTCATGTAAATTTCACAAAATCCGTTCATAACTTTTTGAGTAATTACATTGAGAAAAATGAGACAGACAAACGAACAAACAAACGAATGGACGGATCTTCAAAAAAGTTAATAATATGTATACTCCTAACATACCTAACATTTCCTGTAAATTGCGTCAAAATCAGTCAATAACTTTTTGAGTTATCTTGGTGACAGACAAAAAGACAGACAGAAAGACAAACTCGACGAAACCTAACCTCCTAACCTCCTTGGCGGAGGTAACTAAACCACTCTGAGAACGCATACGTCTGCCAAGCAAGGCAACGGTAATGAAAAATTCAAATCGGCTGTCATACAATGATTTTCTTTGTATCAACTCCAAAATCTAATCATTTGTGTCTTTTGATAGTGCTAATAGTTTCTGCAATTTTCTTGAAGATCCGTTCATAACGTTTTGAGCTATTGTGCTAAGCAACATTATAACAATCATACGTCACACAAAGGGACCAACCGCTCTACACCAAAATATAATAGTGTATGTCTTATCTTTACTAATAACTATTGCAAATTTCATAAAGATCAATCCAGAACTTTTTGAGTGGTTTTGCTAACAAGCACAAAATTAAACACCGCAACAAACAAACGAAAGAACGAACAGATCATCACAAAAATTCGGCCAGTTACGCTATATGTAACGAACCTATACAACTCATGTAAATTTCATGAAAATCCGTAAATAGCCTTTTGAGTTATGGCATTGAGACAAAATAGGCAAACAAACAGACAAAAACAAACAACCAAAGAAACAAACAAACGGATGGACGGATTATCATCAAAGGTAATCACCTGTTGCTGTTAACATACCTACAATCCCTGAAAATTACGTAAAAATCGGTTCATTACTTCTTGAGTTAACTTGGTGATGTACAAATAGGCAGACAAACACGAAAAAGCATAACCTCCTTGGCGGAGGTCAGTTCAACTCACCAGAAGTTAAGATTCGAATGTGTGAGATCGAAGGCGGTGGGAATTCCTCTAACAGGAGTGGATAGGCCATAAGGGAAGCGTATCTCAGTTGAATTGAAAATCTGATGATGCAGTTCAGGTATACTGGGTTATTATATAGCTTCAATTTTGCAAGTTCTTCCTGGATTGCATTGTTCTCTTCCGCCGTGTTTCTGATGTTGGTAACAAAGTTCTCCAATTTGCTAAATGAGGTGAGGTAAGTATTACTCCTTCTACGAAACCATTCTGCCAGGGGCATGGGATTATTTCTGTGCAATAGCTTAACACGCAAATTGCTTTCGATTTGGACTCCAGTCTCTAAACAGTAAATTATTAGATGATCCGAGTTTCTTGTTAACGCCACTCCATATTATATTCAAACTTAGACTATTTTTTCTGTAATATCATCTAGATAATTTATTGTATCTCTCCTTTTGAGTCTTTGAAGCTCATCTTCCTGGAAAATGCGGCGTTCTGGAGGCTTTCGTGGACATTTAATGGTTTCCATGACAGCTGCTGAAGGAAGGTTGCTGCTTTTCTGCGTATCTGGAATTGATGTTGGAATAGGATTCATCACATGAGTAATTTTACAATTTTCTTTGAGGGCAAGAGGACTTTTAGTTCTAAATGCTTGAAGCACACATAAAAAACTTTTTTCAGCGATTCAACATTAATAAAGTTTATGAACTTCAACCATTGGTATCTATGCACTTCATTTTTAGGAAGAAAGAAGACACTTCCCTGGTCATATAACCCTTGTAGTTGGCTAAGCATCCCGGTACCGTACAATGATTTGGCGTCCTGAGTCCTGTTTTTTTTTTTCGTGTCCTGCTTGCTTTTCTTCTGTTTCTATTGCTCAATCTGAGAGGATCATCTTTCCTGCTGCTTAAAGTTGTCTCCAGGCACTGTTAGCACTAGGTAGTACCGCGCAATTAACATTCAATGAATGAAAAAATCTTGACGGAATTATTGAAAAAGTAAAGGCATACACTGGTATCCTAGATACGGCAGTCAACGTTGCTCATATAGAAAACAGAGTTGAAAGGAACAAAACAGTGCATATTTTCTGCAAGTGAACCGGATTCGAATGTGTGGATTGCTCAAGTGATGGACTTTTTTGGAATTGGTTTCAAGGCGGATCAGTAGTCCGTGTATTTTAAGGAATCAATCCGTGATTATAGAAGTGGTTTGGTTCAGTTGGAACTGATACCCATTTAAAGACTTTCGTTAACGCTAGCAGCCTAGAGGCAACTCAACTAATCCGTCTTCGTAGGCGTGGCTATGACTGCAGCGTGACGTTTGTGAACATGGTTCTTTAGTATCGCTCTTTGTGGATTTAAACTACCCGTAAGTTGGAGTGACAGTTGACAGTTTACTATTTTAAAAATTTCAATAGCGGCTCAAATTTTCAATTTTTTTTTATCCGGCTGTACTTTGTGCACGGTGGCATTGGGCTTAATTTATAGGCAAGCTTAGGACGTGTTCGAATGGGTGACTGAGCCTTAGACGCTTGATTGTGCAAACCTTCAGGCAAAAGCCTGAAGTGTTAAAAGTAACGTGATTTCGTTAAGCCTACCGAAACCGCCGCTTTACGGACGGAGTAAGATTGAGCATTTGGAAGTCCCAAGCGTAACCGATTTAGAGTCAACGCCTGAACCTCAATTTAGTGGGTCGAAGCCACAGCACCTGCGTGAAGTTTCGTACAAGTCAAGCTTCTAAAGCTCAACCTTGGCCTACGTCTAATCAGACTTGCCCATTTTATACCTGCTTCATATGCATTTAGGTCACACACTAAATAGGCAATTATTATGTCGTTGACTACAAATTAGCTGAGTCTGACAAGGCTGCACTACCATCTTATTTAGTTTTTTTTTTCCTGCAAGAATACAATAGAACAAAGAAGCCTTGAAGCAAAGTAACGCAATCTGTTTGAAACAGAGCTAATGTAAAGTACGTAAATAAGTGAAAAATAGTAAAGTTGAGCGCCCATTAGCTATTAATGTGACGTTGCAACAGGACTCTGACAAGATTAGTCACTGTACGCGCATTAGTATGACACAAATTTGCACGGTAATTTTTTTGTGTAACGCTGCATTCGGCTGATGGAGCAAATCATATGGTGGCTAAGTTAGTTCATAGACTACAACTCGAACCAGTGCTTGTGTGTTTCTGAGTTTGGGTGTTTGGATACGCTGACTTTACCTCTACTTGTGTTCGTATACCAGAGGGTACAGTAACTGGGCGTAAGCATTTGCACTGCAAAAATTTCTTTGTAATTTTTCTATTAGGGTTCCATTCGGGCAGAGTAGCGATGGGAAACTCAGCAAACTTGCACGCCTAACGAAGAAATACACCGGGCTAGAAGTTTTTTTTTTTTTTTTGAGGAATTTCGAGAGAGGACAAAAGTTGGTCGGGTAAATTCTTGCTTGCAGTCATTGTTAATCAGCTCGTATTGCACCACGTAAAACACTCACTATAGTGCGTGAAAAAAAAAGTTGTTTAAGTGAAACTGAAGTGGCACTAGTAAGTATATTGCAGCAGTTTTATACAAATACAGTTTTATACAGTTTTATACTGTACGGGCTCCAGCCCCCGTACAGTCAGCGGATGTGCTGACTGTACGGGAGCCCGGTCCCTGCTCGCAGCTTGGTGCGTCCGCTCTTTGTGCAGAACAGACTTTTTTCCCCTATGACTGTACATGTTCATTTTCTTCTCACCCTTCATATTACTGATGTTGACATGGTGAGCAGTGTTGGTACCGACTGTGAAAGGGGGGGCTGACATGAGCTGGCAAAAAGGAGGCGAAGGGCACGGCGAGCTGCGAATATACTCCTGGGGTAAGCGCACCGTGGTCATTAGCCCTCTAGCTCCCACCCTGCTAACACCACCACAACTTAGGTCTCCTTAAATAAAGAAATTTTTGTTAGGTATCCGTAAAAGATTTTATTAGGTTTTTGAGAATGGGAGAAGTATCCCGAAACGTCAAATTTGAATAAGTTCGTGTCGACTTTTATTTCATCACTAAATATGGGCAGATAAAATAATAATAGGAAATAGAACGCCTGGGGCCGTAAGACCATCGCCAGTGGCGAGGAAAAATTCAATGCCGCCTTTTTGATTACCAGCCAACTCTAGAGTTTTGGTAATTTTCACATCTGGGTCAACCCACCTGACTGCCTGAGAAAAAAAATTATGACTCAACTCTTTCTGCCTCTTTTTGGGTTAGAGAGACAACAAAATTCTACGCCGTCATTTTTGATGACCAGCTTACTGTATAATTAAGGCATTTTTCACATCTAGGTCAACCTACTGACTCCCTGTAAAAAATTAATGACATTTCTTCACTCCTTCTTCCTCGTTTTGGGAGGACAGAGAAGCAAATATGTTGTATACTTAAATCTTCAACGTAATTATTGTCATTGCTCTTTGCTTCACCCGCGGGTGACATTAAACAAACACATAAGGGTTGTCATTTTATTATAGATCGTTATATATCAGGATTGCCTTATTAGCTTCTCTAAATAACATTCAGAATTCAATGTCAAGATCTGTGTTCAGTCTGGGTGGCGCTATCATCGTTCGCGACGAGGCCGGGTACGACTATCGCAATGATGAAGAACAAAGATCACAGATTTTTTCTGTGCCAGCTTCTGCTTTTCCATATTTTGGGAAAACAAGAGTGACCTGCGCTCTGTGCAGAAGCACAAGCTGTGTTAACCGTGGAGATCACCAGTCTGCTATCTCGCCCGCCAGTGGAGATCGCAAGTCTGCTATCTCGCCCGCCAGTGAAGATCACAAGTTTGTTATCTCGCTCGCCAGTGGAGGGAGATCACAAGCCTGTTATCTCGCCCGCCGGTGGCAGGCTGATGTTATCTCCTTGGTGCCTGCATGCGCTGGCGAGAAAAATCTGCCAAGGTTACCCCGCGTAACTTCAGTGTGTCCGCGGCGACGATTTGTGGATGGTAGTTCTTGCCGCCGTGCTTTGAGATAAGATCTATGTAACACACGAATATAGATGTTCTGCGCCTTGAATATATTGGGCTAAGCAGCCACCAGATGACAACAAATGTATTTTCTTTCTTTCACGTCATTGTATGTGTTTACATGCATATGGAATAGAGACGGCGATGCTTATCTTGACGAATAGGATGTAACCAGTAGTTGGTATGCGTGTATAGGTGTGATTTTCTCTAGTATATGTAGAAACATATAATACATATGCGGTTATAAAATACTGCGAACTGAAAGTGTATTCGTAAACATTGAGTCGAATTTAGTGGAAAGGTACTACATAATTAGCTCCACCAATTAAGAAGGTGATGCTTTTGTCAAGTTAGGCTGCTTGTCTGTCACCACAATAACTGAAAAAAGGTATGGACGGATTTGTACGAAATTCGCACTAATTGTTAGGCATATTAAGAGCAACATTCAATGAACATTTGGTGGAGATCGGTTCAACCGTTTGTTATCACCTGTGAATGAAGTGAGAGAGGTGATAATGTTTTCGTTGAAGATTTGAGTAAATATACAGGCGTGTAAAAGCAAAATAAACTATTTTCGTGAGTAATATGAGTGACGAAACCTCAAAAAAAAAAAAAACGTTTCAGTTTCTAGAAATGACCTGAAATACCTAAAGGTTTTCCGTAGGAATAGGATTAATAGGCAGCCATCGTGTAAAATCTAACTTCTTAGGCAGGCTGCTCGCCCGAGCTTCAGCATACAAAAAATCTAAATGCATTAGATTCTTCTCTTGGTATGCAAAAGCGCGCGCCAGTAGCCTGCCTAAGAGATTAGGTTTTACTCAATAGCTACCTAGTGAGACTATTACTACGGGAAACCTTTAAGTATTTCAGGTCGTCGTTTCTCGATAACTAAGAAGTTTTGAGAATTTTTCTCACTTCAGAAAATCGATTTATTTGGCGTTTTCTATAGCTATATGATTGATATATGTGCATTGAATTACACAACGCCCTGTAAATATTTGTTGTTTGTGGTGGAGTTGAGCAATGCTCATAATTTCTTGCAGGGAGTATGGTGGGTTGACCTAGATGTGACCCATGCCAAAAAAAAGGAATGGCCATCAAAAATGACGTCGATCAATTTTGTTTACTGTCCGCCCAAGAAGCAGCAGAAGAAGTTGAATCACAATAATAATAAAAATTATTTTTTTTTTCAGGAAATCAGGTGGGTTGTCTGAGGTGCAGAAAACAGCAAAAATTTTGAGTTAGCTGGCCAACAAAAATCACGGCGCTGAATCTGTAACCCCACCGGAAAAGAGGCAGAAGTAGTTGAGCAATGTTCATTATTGTGTGTAGGGAGTCAGATGAGCTGAATTAGATGTGAACAATGCCGAAAACCAGAATAAGCTCGCCATAAAAAAGACGGCATTGAATTAGCCCCCTGCCGCGGGTACTGATCTCACGTCACGATCGAGGCGTTCTAGTTTGTTTATCTACTTCTTTTTTATTGGTATCATAACTCCAATTGCGTGAATTTTAGTTATGTTACAAAGAGCAATTGCCTGAATTTACGTGATAATCTGTTAGTCCGCTTGTTCATTTGTCTCTATGTTGCATTTTATTTTATCATAACATAATTCAGAGAGTTTCTAACAGATCCGTAAAATATTTGCGGGAACTGTTGGAAATATTAAAAGACGTAAATGACCAAACTTAGTGATAATCGGCTGGTCCGTTTGTGTGTTTGACTTATGTTTGTCAGATTTTCACCAAATAATTCAGAAAGTATTAAACAGATCTATATAAAACTCACATGAATAGTAAGAAAGGTTAAAAAGTACAAATGAGTAAATCTGTGTGATAACTGGTTCTTCTGTTTGACTAATGTTCGTTTTAGAGTTTGTCAGAATATAACTCAAAAAGTTACGGACGGAGCTTCAGGAAAATTACAGAAACTGTTATCACTGTCATGAGGCACAAATGACCAAATTTTGGCGAAGATAAAAAAGTCAATCCTAGTATCAGGATTGGTTTGAATTTTCGTTTACATAGCTTTAAATTGTTGGGTGGTGTTATGCGTTTGCAGAGTACTCTAGTTATCACCCGCGAACGAAGTGGGACAGGTGATAATGTTTTCATTGAAGATTTTAGTATATATATTTATATTTGCACATTTGTCTCTCCACCCTATAAGTGGTTGAAGGAGATGAGCAATCTTAGTATTTTTTTGTCGGAAGTTTGGTTGGTTGACCTAGATGTGACCCATGCCAAAAATCCCGACTTAGCTGACCATAACAAATGACGACCTTGAATTTTCCTCCACTGTGGCGAATTTCCCTCCACCGCGGCAGACCGTCTCACGTCGCGAGGCCCCCCATTTTTACCCCATGTAATTATTAAGAGATCTGGATGGGGCTGCGAGCCCAGCGCCAGCCTTGTTCGGCACAGGATCCAAATAAGAAACTAGGACTAGCTCACCATCAAAAATGACTGTTGAATTTGCTCCCATCGCGGGTTTTGTTCTTACGCCGCAAGGCGTTCTGGTTAAGTTTGCTCACGTGTGGGTCAAGCTGCATAGTGCTAGTATCTGCGGGAATGGACTAAGTGCATTTCAGTATTTTTTCTGTGTGTGGCCTCGTCTCTAAGTGACGGGACCGCATGGCAAGTGTAATAACTTAATGTTGCTTGCTATGTTTTGTAGGCGTATTTGGGAACCTAATACGTTCGTAATAAAAACGGCTATTATTATTAATATAATAAACTATTCGCTGAAGTAGAGCAACAAAGCTAGGTGCTGATTCTGGTAGGTATTAGATGTTAATTAAAGACATAGCTATAAGACAGTTCTGTTACACTATATGTGGTACATCTAATAACGCAGTTACAACAATGTTCTATCGCACACTACGTGGTAAAACATAATGATATCTTTGAAGGTCAGCTATCTACAAGATGTTGGTCACATCGTTAGGTCTCATGTACTACATATCTATCTTTCATAGGAAAGAAAGGCAGCAGCGCTACGGATAATGTAAAGGGAAGTAATGCAAAGCACAGGCTCAGTGTATACATGTATTTTCTTTGTGCCTGGCCTCCTATAATTATGTGTCTGGGCGCCATAGTTCCAGAGAAGTTTTTGTGCCACACACTAGATAAAGTGACGAAGCTCTAGTTTTCTACGAACTTGACACCCTCTCCCCCCTAATTACGTAATTTGACCTAATTTTGAAAGTATATCAAACTACCGAGCATTATTAGTAGATTTAACAACTATCAAGTGTAATGGAAAACTGGTGATGGACGATAGTCTTATAAATTGGGTAATTTGCTATACCACAAGCCGTATGTTGGACGTACAACGCCTCAATTACTGCGCAAAAGTCAATTAGGTCTACCTTGGGCCCCCACATCGTAGGTCTGGAGAGCAATCCTCTGACCCCACGACAAGGTCATGCGTAGCTGGATCCGCACACTCATAAATGAAGGAAAATTTACGACCAACTGACATCGGTTTTCCTACATTGGAAGGACTACTGTGAGTAGTCCTGCTTAAAACCTAGCCTGGAGATAGTGTTTAGTTTGTAATTGTTGGAATACTTGTGAACCTATCGTATTATAGTTAAAATTGTGATTGCCATTATTAAGAACGGGGGCTTCCAGAAGGTCTCTACCTCAAAACCTGGAGAGATGGAAAGAAGTGCGGGGGGTGTTTGGAGGGATAGAAGAGGGGGCTAACAAATAAAATTACGTCAAAAATAAAAGACATGCGTTTGTATGTACGAATGATGGTGGAGGGGGTAGGAGCCCCCTTGTTAATTAGCGAGACGCTAGAAACCTTTATCAGTAGCAATCGAACTAGAGAAACAGAAATTAGAGACTTCACAACAGACGGGTAAAATGGCCCATACTCGGAGAGGAGACATAGCCAAGTCTCAGGTTCATTTCAGAGGTTTGTTGTCTCCCTGATACGTAGAAACTCACTAACGGACGCCGAACAGAACACTGCGGTCAATCGGCCTAGTGAACGTACTAGGCTGGGAGGGGGGGGGGGATGCCGACC
>LQNS02277717.1:1972736-1983471 GCA_001587735.2 Parhyale hawaiensis | reverse complement strand
GGCTGTGTGCCGTCCGACAGCTGTACAGCCGAATGCTGTAACGGAACACTAGTGGCTGTGTGCCGTCCGTCAGCTGTACAGCCGAATGCTGTAACGGAACACTAGTGAAGGCTGTGTGCCGTCCGACAGCTGTACAGCCGAATGCTGTAACGGAACACTAGTGGCTGTGTGCCGTCCGACAGCTGTACAGCCGAATGCTGTAACGGAACACTAGTGGCTGTGTGCCGTCTACTAGCAGTAAATTCTAATGCTTTGGCTGAAGACTGCTGAATTCTGTGTTTGTCTTCCACTTGCAGCACCCGATCCGTGGTGTCGTCCCTAACAGAAGACTTGCACCTCATAACAAGCTTCACTGATCCACGCTTTTTAATTATCCATGAATAGTCCTGCAAGATGATTTAAAGAGGATAAGTGCCCAAAATGAGGCAAAAGCGCTTGGAAACTTTTTACGTTTTTTTCCAGCCCCGTCTGAAGGTATTGAACGAAGAGTAAGTTATTTTGTTTTTTATTGTGGTATTCAGTACTAAATGGTTAGATGGTTATCTTGTAGGCCAAGTAATGATGTCGCTATGTCAGGCATGCCCAGTATATGCGAATTTCTATTACAATGCCTTTTCTTGATATGTCGGTTCACATGGCAATTTTGGCGACGACAGAGCTAACGAACTTATCTACTATAATCATTTGACAATATCCAGGATATATCGAAGGAATGAAAATTTCTTCCGAATAAGGTGACATTCCCGAGAGAAGAGAAGTTTGGTCGATTTGAGCAATAGGCTGTTGACGCTCTTGTAGGCACTGGGGCGGTGTTGTAAAGTATTGTAACGGGTGTGGCTGCAAGCATTCATTTATTATTTATTGGTAAGTAGTGTACGTTATAGTGCAGTATTTTAAATTAAATTTGAGCACTGGTCGTACCCATCTCTGTGGAGACGTAGTTATAGAAAATTTCATTCGCCACACGTACCGAACCAGCTCTTGCATAAATCTGGTACACGAAGCAACCGTCTCTTTCCGGTTATATATGTTTGCGAGAGTGACTGCATCATATAATCTTCCAATCACACAGCCGCTTCACCTATTCGTAGGATAGTTCGAGAAGGCACGATACTCGTCTACGATTCTTGGGCAGATCCTAAAGAGTGTTTGGGTTTTTTTGTTATATTCTAAAGCAAAATATACCCTCGGTGATTTCTGGTCGCGGCCCTACTGGTGAGACCAGCGATGTGCAACGCCACAAGTTGGTTGCACGACAAATGTAACGGAGGGTACAGCAGTCTGCTGCCCCGGCCCACCGCCGCAACTGCGATGCCTCGCGACACCCGTGCATTGCTGCAACACGACTGCCGTAAAATCGCATTGCGTCGCTTGTTGCATCAGTGGGGCGGCGACCTTAGTGTTGAAACTCTAGGACGTTTAGAATTTTATATTGTTACTATTTATTTTGTCGAAACTCATGGAAAAGCAAATGAATGTCAGTTCCTTAAGTGGTTCAGTTTTAGCGAAGAGCATTTCTTTCTGAATTCACAGTGTAGGATTTTTATAGTACGCTAATATTGCTCATTCTCAATCTAAAAGGTATATGTTATAATAGTTTTAATTTATTAAATAAATTATGTATCATATATTAGCTTTAGATGATCGAAAGTCAGAAATTCAACCATTGAAAATCAGAACTCCAACCATTGAAAATCATCAGACCACCCCATAAAACAATCACATAACAAGCTCCGAAAAGAACAAGCGAGTTTGCTTGATTGAAAGATAGAAAAATCATCCTTCTCTTTAAACTACTACTTCCATTTGGTCAGAGAGTAAAAATACTACTGAGGTCACTAGTGACATGTGGTGCTATCATATTCATGCCTTGATTGATTTATTATTGGGAAAATGACAATATACAGTTACTTCCATAATACCGTTCCTAAGAAAGCTTATTTTTTAGCCGCCCAATGATGAGTGAAGGCACGTGGCGTGTCCTAGCTCTTGTTCAATTGCCTGGCTCACTATTGACCTAAACTCACTATTTACTCGTACTCACTTTTTACCCATAGTCACTATTTACCCATACTCACTATTTAGCCATACTCACATTTAGCCATGCTCACTATTTACCCATACTCACTATTTACCCATACTCACTATTTGCCCATACTCACTATTTACCCATACTCACTATTTGCCCATACTCACTATTTACCCATACTCACTATTTAACCATACTCATTATTTACCCATACTCACTATTTACCCATACTCACTATTTACCCATACTCACTATTTACCCATACTCACTATTTACCCATACTCACTATTTGCCCATACTCACTATTTGCCCATACTCACTATTTGCCCATACTCACTATTTGCCCATACTCACAATTTGCCCATACTCACTATATACCCATACTCACTATTTGCCCATACTCACCATTAACTCATCACCTAATCACTATTTACTATTAACCTCTAACGCATCTCGTTGTCGATTGCTAAACATTTTGGACCTCGCATTCCTATGTCGTATAGCCGTCGTACGTTGGTAGGGAAAACTGCCCACACTCTTAGTTTATTATGACGTATTACGCTATTTTCTGCCCTAACATATATTGTTATATGCAATAATAACACGCAATAGAGACGTCGCAAGTACCTCTCAGCGGTAGCATGAATGCTAAAGTTTACTTCTTTTCCGCAGCAGCGGCATATTTCCTCTCAGCTCGTGAAGAAAAAATTAGTAGAAGATTAACGAAAGGTGTAGTTAGCGCAGTTCCGTCCAGATACGCTAATCCTATTTGAATTGACAGATCCAGAACTCTGCCAAAAAAGCTGGTTTCACTACTTTGAGAAGTGTGGCAAGCCGTTAATTCCAAACTGATTACCTCTGAGGCAGTCCTATAGATTAAGCTGAGTTTCAGGCCGTCTCCACCAGTGACCGTGGCTCAAGTTCGGGACAAGTTAAATAAAACCAATGAGATTAGCGAATGTCAACGGAACTGGCCTAATTTCTGATGCCTTTCAGCTGTCTTTGACGACATAGAGAGCGCGTCGCGTGCTGGCTGGGGATTGCAGACATAATTTGTTAATACAAGTAACTCTGCTGACGTAAGTGAAGGGTAACTCTGAATAATTACTGGACTTGCGATCATGTGTGACATTACTATAGAATGATAAGCAAATCAAATAATGCTGACGCTGCTGTTGAAGCTCACGTGCTACGAACCTACAGTAATTCTTTATACGGTTCAAAACACTCTAATGTTGAACACAATTTAGAGCACGATTGTTATTATTAACACTGTGTGAACGCAAATTTAGAATATAGAATGTAGGTACCACACGTAATAATAATGCTGACGGTGATGGTCTGTTAGTCTAAAGCTGGGAACACACCAGGCATTTACACAGACAACTTGAAGCAAGGATGCGAGACTCGGACGTCATGTATGCCACGGTATCTATGCTACCGATTTAAGCTACGTTTGGAAACAGCCCGCGAACTGCTCATCCTAACAAACAGTTGGGCGTGGAAATACAGGTGTGTCCCCGGCATTAGACCAACAGTTAATACTAACGATACCGGCGCACCAGCACCACCAAGCAGGGACAGCAATACGGGAAGGGGACGGGAAGCAGAGCCGTCCTACCGTGACGCAAGCAGCAGCAAATGTATACGGTGGATGCTATCAAGAGCACACTTTCTGTTGTCTGATTACAATGAGCCCTTTGTGATCTGCTCGTGTCCATATGAATACAAAACTCGAGGTGGTGGAGTTAATCTTTGCTCCGCGAATGCCGTCGTGGAATGGGATTATCACCTTCGCCATTGGGGTAATGCTTTCGTCAGAGTACCTACGTCCGTTTATATGTCACCAGGATAACTGAGAAATTTATGAACTGATCTTTATGAAATTTACACGAATTGTTAGGAATCCTACCTAGAACTAATGTCAAAAGTTTGTCTCTATGTTTGTTTTTACGATTATCAGTAGCATAACCTAAAAAGTTATGAAAGGATCTTCATGAAATTAGTAGAAATTGTTAAAAATGTTAATAGGCACATATGGCGAAATCTTACTGATGTTCGATTCGTCGGTTTGTGTGTTTGGCTCATGTCTGTCATGATGTTTGTCGGAATAGAAGTCAGAAAGTTATGACGGATCTTCAAGAAAATTACAGGAGCTGCTAGGAGTGTTAAGAGGCATAAATAACCAACTTTTGATGATCATCATCAAATCGACATCCTGGTTTCAGGTCTAATTAGATTTCTTGGTGGAGGTGTGTGGTCTCAGAGTGCCTCTCTAGTTTAGTTTAGTGAGGCGATTGGGTTCAGAGTCTCATTGCTGTCAGGTCAGTAGCGAGCACCGTTAACTAAAAGTTTTAAGCCAAAATGTCTACAAAAATTTCTGTCCTACTTCCTGAAAAATAAATAAATAAAATGCCTCTTTGACCCTATAACGAAATTATAGTTGAAGCGTTGCGTTCATAAGCAGAGTTAGTTTTTTATTTCTCGTAAGGACTTTTTTGACGACCTACGCAGTTTCTCCAGCACAGGAGGATCGGAATACGATGAAAAACAACGAAACTCTACAGTTGAGTCACATGCTTCTTTACTGCCTGTAAGATACGTGCACGTATCACACATTTTGTAAGATTTTACGGGATTGCGTGATTTCGAGCGATTAGAGGACACAGCCTGCCTGTACAATTTGATCAGTGCTGGCTATGAATGCCAGCAATGCGGGACAGTGCAGTATCATCTATAAGGCTCACGACATGACTCGATTTAGCCCAAGGGTTTCATAGGTACGGCGTATCTATTATTCAGTTGAATTTTTTGTGATGATTAAACTAAAAAATAGGATCACCACGACAGCTGCTGACAACAATTGAGTGCTGTCCACACGAGCTTCAAGTACTTAAGTCACGGATAAATGATGCCAGCAAGACGGACGTGTCCTCAGCATAACTTGCAACAAGGATGACGTCAGAGTCGTCACATGCTTGTTTAGATTATACATTCATACTCAGGATTCGCTGCAGTGTTATGTAGATAGCTCCCGCCGTTTGAGATTTCATTGTTGTCGTGTAATGGCTCGTGCGCTCGTAGTCAAGCAGTTTCAATAGAGAGGAGGGAGCCAGAATCCTCGTCCGTGAAGCTCAAGGGTCGCTTATGGCTGCAGCCAGTCGCGTATGCACCAATCGCATATCAGTAACTCGGTTTGTCTGCTGCTCCCCCGTGAAACTCACTGCTCCCCCGTCACATACGCCAATGAGATTCATGAACGCGTTTCACAGCCATAAAAGATCTGGTTGACTCGATGGCAAATCTGTGAATGGGCCGCAGAGCTCCCTCCTTCTATAATGAAGCTCCTTGCTCTTAGTAAAAATAAAAAACCAGTAGCTCAGAAAAATTTCTAAGTAAATTTAATAACTTCAGAATGGATCGTTTTGGGATTTTTTTTCTATTTAACCAGCAACAGTGAAAATCCAGCACACTTTCGTCAATGAACCTGCAACTAAATTAGATAGTGCACTTTTTCTTATTCTATCCCATAGAAATATTATGCTTGCTACATGCAACCATTTACGGGCGGTCTACTGAAGACTGTAGGACTGCAACCTACGTATGTCTGTGACCTTCATATTGTGATGTTGTACTGAATTACGTATTGCGTCACCGCTCTTTTTAACTTTTTCCTTGTTTGGAAGTGGTGAGTTTCTAAGCAGTAAATGATTCGAAAAAATTACAGCTGCCATAGTATTACAAACACCGGTGTTAGCAGTTAATTTCTTGTGCTGCCACTAACTGCCAAATTTGAGTACGGAAGGAGGCTCATTTCGAAACATCTGCACCACTAGTTTGTACTATAGAATATAGAGAGTTCTGTCTATACAGCAAACAATGCAGTTATTTCTAAGGTCAAAAGTCTGCAATGCACATCAGGCAAGGAATTCTGCACTAAAGTCAAACGAAGTATGCAGTGCAGATAGCGCAGTTTGTACTAAAAGACAATGCAGTCTGCACAGGAGAAAGGGTATTTTGTACTTCACTGAGGTAAGACTGAACTAATAATAACTTAGTCGTCTGTACTGAAGACAAGACAGACTGTACTAATATAACGCAGCCCTTACTACAAAGTAGGTACTTTATAACATACCCTGCCTCAAAGGCAACGCAGTCTACTGTAGACAGTGTAGACTGCATGCAGTGTACACCGTGCGGTCTCTACGACAGACAATTTAGTTTGGGCTCAAGCTAGAGAGTTCCAGCTGCAGACAGCGCTGTTTGTACTTAATACAACACAGTCTGCACTGCAGACATTGCTTAACTAACCAATGCTATGCAGTAGTTCCCACTAGTGATGGGCGAATATTCGCATCCGCACTATTTTTTTTACATTTGCATCTATATCAGCGGATTCTAAGATGGTAATATCGGCGATCACATCCGTATCCGCGGATATCGGAACTGTAAAATCCGTAGCAACGGAGGCGCGGATGCGCAGGTTTATCACTGTACACTAAGCTCATCCACAGTGCTGAAAACTGCAAGTTCTCATTTGGATTGAAATGTGTGCAAGCGCTGTCCCTGTCAACAAAGCACCATCTAAGTCCCCCCCCCCAAGTGTTGCATAAACTGCCGTCGTGAGAAAGTGTGTGTGAGTTTGTGGTGAGACGAATATCCGCATCCGGGGAACGTCCGCACCTTTTTTGACATCCGCATCTGCATCAGCGGATGTCAAGATGGCAACATCAGCAATTGCATCCGGATCTGCGGATGTCCAAAAAATGATATCCGACTCATCACTAGTTCCCACAGCACTCCACAGCTTCTCCACGGCCAGTTGTTTGTAACTATCAACTGCTGCAGTTGACAGGCCACGTGAACTCACGACTGCCAGTTATGATGAAAAAAAGATGCATAAATTAAAGTTGCCTTTGTGACCTCACTCTTAGAAAAATAAAAATAAACTGACGAAACTTGGCCCACTTGTGAAGAGTCTCGAGTCTGATGGAGCAGATTGTGGAGACCAAACCTGACTACCAAGCAGGAATGTGTTTTCACCGTTGCTGGTTTCATTATCATTCCAGTAAGAAGCAGTTCACAGTGCTTTTATTTTATTAATTTCGCCGAGGAGGTTAAGTTTTTGTTGGTATCTGTCTTTATGTCACTCTGTCATCACGATAACTCAAATAAGTCATGGACGGTTCAGTATGAAATTTACAGGGAATGCCAGGTATGCTAGGAGGAAAAGATGATTGACTTTTCTTGAAGATCTATTCGTTTGTCTGCATGCATGTTATTTCTTGATAAGACAAGTCAAACATTTAAATATTCATCTTAATGAAATTTTCAGGAATTTTTGGATACTTTAGGAAGAGCCACCGACTTAATTTTTGTGATGCTCTACCAGTCTGTTTGTACGTTTGTCTCTTTGTCTATTTGGACATTTGTCAGTAAAATAACTCAAAAACTTATGAATGAACCTTCGTGAAATTTGCAGAAGTAGTTTTAATTGCTGCAAGGCACAAAAAAAAATGTTTTTGATGATCGGTTCGCCCTTTTTTGTGTCTGACTGCGTACTTAATTGTCTTAGTTTAGGTCAAAATATAATTCAAAAGGTTATTAATAGTTCTTCAAGAAAATTACAGAAACTTTATTTTTTTTAAGGTCAGGAAGCACAAATGACAAAAAAAATTGAAAAGAATGAAAAGGATACTCTGTTTCAGGTCAAATTTGAACTTTTTGTCAACAATGGCTTGCCCGGCGGAGGTATGCGCTCTTGGAGTGCTTCTCAAGTTTTAGTATGTTAGGAGCAAGCAGTCAAGGACATTTGCAGGTCGACTGCCCTTATCAATTAATATCTCCTTGAATGAGTCGTTTTTACAATAGGGGAGAGCTTCTGAAACGGAGACTTCCAGGGACGGGGAAGTATCACGAACGCAGATTGTCTGTACAGCTTCATCTGTAGGGAATAGTGGCATTAAAGGGCGCCATTATGTTTGCACGTATAGTTGCTGAGCACTGTATGCTGTATGTTCAGCACACAGGAGGGACTCTGACGTGAGTAGGGCAATAGGTGCCTACATACATTGTCTATCTAGTGCATCTTCTAACGAAATCCAGGTTTTGTTCTTCATGTCACCTCAAGTGGGGGGAGTCCGGTTGCTGGGATTCTTCAGCTGGGTCACAGCTAGCAACCAAAGGGAGAGCCAGGTGCGAGTTATTTCCACAGTGCACGTAACTGCTGACAGTTGGTCTATATGGCACTTATTTAAATGAGAATCCAGCAAGTTTTATAATTCAGTAACTTTCATGTCAGTAGCATTTCATATATGACGAGGTATTTTCTTGAACAGTTTTACTCAGCGTACAGTGCAGTAATTTGAATATTTTGTCGCCACGGCTTTGCCAAAGAGCGAGTAACACAAGTCCTTCCATGCAGTTCTTTCGAGTGTCTGGCGACAATGCGTTAATTCACATTCCCAGTGATACGTTCCAGAAATTTCGAAACATTTACGATTGTGTGGCGCTCAAACTTCGTGACATTGAATAGAACTGGAGACAACTAAGTCGTTCGTGGTAGTCGCACTCTTGAATGTCTCGTATATTGGCAGTGAACGATCTTTGAATAGCATCAAGCTATTCTAGTTTTTTATCGGCATCCAAAGTAGAGAGCACTACTGTATTTTCGGCAGAATTAATTGCATCCATATAGAGTGAGCATCGCCTCTAGGCCGCGTAATGAGAAAGTTCCTCACTCGGTCAATTTTTTTCATTCACTAAACGTGCATAAATTGATATGAGAAAACTAGCGTGAGCTTGCTAAGAGGGTGAAATTAGCTCTCGTACGTAGTTCACTTCTGTATGAGCTAAAGAGAACAATACTCTTCTTTGCACGCTTGATGGTATACAGTGCTCTAAGTTTGTGTGCGTGTGTGAGCGCCAGTTATTTTTTAAAACTGACATAGTATACGTATATCAGTTATATCAGTTCCAGCATAGTAAACTATTTGCTAGACAGGCTTAGCTACTACATAATTTTTCTGACGTTGCTGCAATACCAAGTCGTCAAACAATAACGGCCATACAGGCTGCGGTGCACCCGCCTGCTTCATAATTTCTTTCAACTGTAGGTATAGAGATGATCACGGACACCTCCTTTTCAGCAAATCAACGCGATCATTTTTCTTGCTCTATAAAAGTCAGTGATGAGTGACTGTTATCAATACCGCTCTTCTCAGCCGCATCCGTGATGCGTAACGTCGCCTGGACCTCGTCCGAAGTATCATTACAGGTCACAGGTACAGGTACCGTCAGGTGGAGGGCCTACGCTCCTGACACTCACTTCAAAAATATTTCTTCGCAGCGCTGCAGCTAAAGAATAACACATGAGTCCATGTGTGACAGAAGGTAGATAAATAGGACAGATCAAGTAACTAGTTTTAATAAAAGGAGGCAGCAACAGCTACGGAGCTCGGAGGCTAAGGCTGAAGCCTGGCTGATTTCAAATTGGCTGCACGAATGGCTGGCAGTCTTGGTGCGATGGGATGGCTGGGGCGTGTGATTGGTGAGAAGGGAGCACTCACTGAGCAGCCATCGAAAGAAAAAACTTTCGTTGCCAGAATGGGCATATGTGGTGGTGTTCCCTCTTTCCCTTAAACCTCGTTGATTTAGCTAAATCACTAGACTAACGGACCTAAGAATGCACAGTCAGCTCTGTAGTTGTACTTAATGATAACTGTGGTTGTTACACTGAAACTAAAATGAAACCGTGAGTAGCGCACTATCGGTGTAGAAACTGAAGGGACAGAGAAGAATGCATCAGTAGTAGAAGAATGAACTACCAATGCCAATGTATATAATTTGCGCAAGAATGAAGCTCACCAAAAATACTCATGCTCTCTTTGCGTTACAACTACTCTAAAAATACAAATACTTCATTTTTGCGACAGAATGAACAGTTCTACAGTAGCGGTATACCCCTGATTGCCCAGCAACAGCTTGCAGTAGTCTAGGTAGTCTATCATAGACATATCAGCCACTATGTCAGCTGCTCAGTAGCAAGAGCTGGCAGCATAGACAAGACTAATACGTCTGTTTACTGTCATTAGGTAAGACAGGTGACAGCAGTCGATATGAGAGTTACATTGTCACGGTTGAAAGAGGCACGTGAGGGCTGCACCACGCAGTATGACCCACTCCTGTACATCTGAGGAGAAGGTCGAGTTCTGCTGGTGACGGCTGCCGTGGGTACGTCATGGAGGAGAGGACAGCACTGCTGGCCACAGTTGACAGTTTGGAATCTTACTTATGGAGGTAGCAGGAACTCTGGATGAAGTGACTTTATTCATTTTACGGAAACAGGATAATATAGGCTGGCATTTTGGACTCGCTAAGTAAGAATAGCAGTAACTGCGTAGTTCGGTAATGTATGACGTCAAACGACATTGGCACAACTAGGGGTAATATTATTTGCTGTGAGACGGTATAGGCAGGCCAAGGGTTCTCCCAAGGTCTAGAATAACTTCCATCGAAAGCAACCGAACCATAACGCTTGAAAAGATGGTAAGCAACAAACAAAACATATAGTTCGATTTAAAAGCCTTTTCTACCTTCCGGAAAATTGCAAGGTTATTACTTGTCAGTTTGTTTAAAACGATTCGGGAATAAAATTTCGTAATAGCACTAATCACTGTATTAAAATTGTCGACAACGTTTCGGCAT
>LQNS02277717.1:1913787-1926492 GCA_001587735.2 Parhyale hawaiensis | reverse complement strand
TTGATGTAGATTGAGAACAAAAGTGGGCCAAGCACGCTACCTTGTGGAACCCCTGATGAAACCTGTGTCCAGTCGCTCGACTCTCCTTCAAGCTTCACTCGCTGCTGCCGACCCGTAAGTTCAGAATTTCGCTACGTTAATGGCGATGCTAGACCGATCTCTGTAGCTAGGATACAATTGCGGTGAAATTACTGCCTATTCCTGAAGTTTTTTTTACCTTATTGTACGGCAGCCAAAGGTAATGAGGCTAACTAGCATTTGACGCCCAGGCACCCTAAGTCGTATGTAGATGCGATGTATCTACCGAAAGCATGCAAGACGCTAGCTGTCCAAATATGCCATAAATGGCGATAAAATACGATGCCCACTCTATAATAATACACAGTTGTTGGTCGCACCGATTTTGCTTGCTCTCTCGCTCTCTCTTTTGGTTGGTCCGTCTCTCCGTCACGCTGTTAAGAATTTAGATAGGAGAGAATCATCTACTGGAAAACAAGTTGAGATACTATAAAATTTCAGCCCTTGGAGTAACCTTGACAAATATAGCTTCCGAATTACTGCATTTTCTGAATCTAGCTTTGCTATCAAAACTAGCTCGGTACTTTTTGCTTGATACGACGATGATGATTTTTCTGAGCGTGGCAGATGAAAGTCGGTAGTTTTGAGAGAGTTTTTGATCCTGCCGGGCATAAGCTAGGCCTATCTACAATATAATAAAGACCGATGTGTATTTATCTGTTTGTTTATCCACTTTCTGTCACGCTTTAATAAAACAGATAGGCGGAAATTAGCCCAGGCTGGAGGCATTGGTCGTGATCTCAAGTTCCATTGAAAACCGATAGGTAGAAAATTGGCCGGGTTGCAGAAGATGGCAAACGTATCTTAATCAGGGACAGTTGAAATTCAAAAATAAAGATATCGCAGGCTTAGTCTGATCCGTTCGAGTATTAGGTGCCTTCTCCATACATCGAATCTATGGCAAAGTATCGGGTGACCTCAAGTCTATATATGCACTTCTTACGTTGCCAAAGTTGAAATTTCAGCACTGAAGGTATATGAAGCTTCCATTGGTACTCTCATGCATCTTGATTCGTAGTTTCTTCCCCCAGATGATTTTCTAGCATCAGCTGTTCTTCCAACTTTGATGCAATTGTCGACGAAACATCATTCGATAGCAAGGAGCTTCAATAGAGATATACAAGCTCTTTGTTCGATAGCCAAAAAAAATATCGGACAAAAATGACATACTAGGGTATCTATGATACCAAATTGAACCAATTATTTACAGTTTTGCTGAACTGCCTGCAAATAATATAACTAATTTTTTTCATATCAGAGAAAGAACAGAAGAGTGTTGATGCTCAGTAATTAGGAAACCGTATGAAGCAAGGAGCTTGTATAGAGAAGGAGGGAGCCAGTAGCCTAGCTCGTTGAAGCTCAAGAGTCTCTTATGGGTGTCAGCCAGTCATCGGATGCACCAATCGCATATCAGTAAAGAGTCTCTTATGGCTGCAGCCAGTCGCGTATGCACCAATCGCATATGAGTTCCTCGGTTTGTCTGCTGCTCCCTTGTGAAACTCACTGCTCCCCGTGACATCCACCAATGAGATCTCACAGCCATAAGAGATCTGGTTGACTTACTGGCGAATCTGTATTAGGGCCGCAGGGCTCCCTCTTTCTCTATAGAAGCTCCTTGGTATGAAGGGAAGTATGATCAATGAAGCAGGATCAACACGAAATCTTCGTTGTCATTTTATGACAGCGCGGGGATCTCTAGTATCCCATAGTTGCCAGCTGAATTTCTTCTTAGAAGCTCGAGAGGCTCAGTCTGGGTTGGAGTTTTCGTTCTTTTCGGGCATAATCAATTTCGCTTAGTCTTTCTTCAGCTGAATCTTTTCGTAGCAGTGGAAACTTCATTCTGAACAGACGCCTTTTTATATTTAATTGATATTGCAGTCAAATTTCATCCCCATGGGTTTAACTGGGCCACTTGGTATCCAGGTTACGGTAAGCCCTGAACATTTCCGGTGAATTCTTCTGACTGAACTATATTTTCTTAGTGCTGCTCAACGTTTGACCAGTACAACTTGAGTTTCAATAATGGAAGATCACGCATGCCGGTATGCGACAGCAAAACCTATACTGGGAACGGAACAGCAGAGAGAGCTTAATCACAAAATTATTGCTGTAATTTTTTTAAAGCTGGGCCCTCTAGTGTTTTTTTAATATCTAAATTGGGATCACACGTCGGTGTAGACTGAACTGCAATTTACATCAGCGACACAGCAGCAAGAGTAACTTCCCATCCTCATTTTAATAAAAAAATTGTTTTTTTTTTTCAGCGCTGCGTAGTCAATCACACTAAGCTGGCTTTGAAGTCCTCGATATTTATTTTAGAAACTAGTTGAACAGCCAGCGTCTAGTGAACCTATGAGAGGAGTGATGAACTTTGTCATGGCTTAACATGTGAAGCATGAAGATTTGTACGATCAGAGCACTAAAATGATAATCAAACATCTTGACATGTAGCTGTAGACACGCCGTTTCCCGGACCGACTTGTTACCTCAGCCAGCAGGCTGTGCACTGCGAGTGATCTGGTGAATCTGTCCCATAGGAGAGGGGTGGCACTGGTTGTGTTCCTGCCCTCAAGGTCTTTAGGAGACTTACACGTTCTGCGGTTGATCCTCACTTCACTTTGGAGACTTAGATGCCGAACTTGTCCGTTCATTCGGTGTTTCCTGCCGCGGTCCCTTTCGGTTTAGAGTTCATTGCCGGTATCTACTTTCAATCGTGTAGGCCTACAGGCGTTTAAGTCAGCTCTTAATGGCTTTCTGTTGGGTTATGCTTGGCAGCGTTTCGGGCTTCCTGGCTTTGGATAACGCTTCATTTGGGTTGCACTACCTGTCCGTGGTGGCCCGAGCGTTAAGTTTTAATAATATTAAGAAAGCTGGAGTATCGAAAGCATTGAGAAGGCATTTAAGATTTTTTTTACATAACTGCATTACATTACAGAGAACTGGAAACACTCCGAAGACCTTTGGAGTTTCCTAACGTATACGACACTCTTAATTGCAAGTAAAGTCATGAAGCGGGAATTGACGGTTACTTTTTGCTCTGGTGAACAGCTTACCGATGTTAATTTGAGCTGCTTAAATCATCAGTGCTGTCAAGATAACCGTTGGCTGAGCTAACATATCTACAGAGAACACCATTGCACTGCACCATAGTCAACATGACCTTGCACTTAGCGTGATATCGCAGGTATACCGGCGATACGCCTGTGCTACTGATGGTATGCACTTACCGCTATCACCCGTCCTGTTATACAGATACTTTGTCTAATATTGTTTGATATCGTGTGACGTAGCCCAGCACACATCAATTAGGTATGCCCTGTTAATAATCTTATCGCTAACTGGCCAGCATGACAAAAATCATGTTATCTGCCGGCTTGATCGCTTATTGTAATTTGCGTTGCCAATGTTTGCATTCATCTTGCAGTTCCAGTCAAGCAAGATTTTTGCAGTACCCTATTCTGAGCCCGTTGAAAGATTGGAAAATATCTTCGCAGACATGTTAGCAGACTCACAACTGTGCTTACAAGACAGAACATTCGGAGGCTAAGCATAGCAGTGCGTATGGACAACAAGAGACTGTCGTGTGAACGCGCATTTTATTATCAAATCGGTCACGTTTGCTGCAGAATTTTCTTATTGCTGTACAGCATAAAAGCATCTAATAATCGAATTATGGTACTGAGAAGTAAATGATGCTAGAGAGGCATTCTGAGAGCTCATATATCCGCCAAGCAAGGCAGTGTTAACGAGAAATTCAAATTGGTCCTGAAACTAGGATTTCCTCCTCACCATCACCAAAATTTTGTCGTTTTTGCCTTTTGGCAGCAATAGCAGCTTCTGTGATTTTCTTGAACATCCGTCCTTGAATTTCGGTGTTATATTTTGACATAGCTTAGTCAAACACACAAAAAAAGACTTAACGATTATTGTCAAAATTTGATCAGTTGCGTCTTTTAACATTTCTAATACCTCCTACAAATTTCACGAAGATAATTCATAACTTTTTGAGTCATGTTTTTGACAAACATAGAGATAAACAAAAAAATGGCCAAATAGAATAACACAAAACATTTGGTCATTTGCCCCTATAATAGTAACAGCTCCAACAACTCCTGAAAATTTCATAAAGATAAGTTAATAACTTTTTGAATTATGTTACGAAGAAAAAAGAGGCAGACAAACTAATAGAGGTCTGGACGGGTTTTCACCAAAAATTATTCACCCAGCTGTTCCTCCTAGCATACTTATAAATTTCAAAAAATCCGACTATAAATTTTAGAGTGATCTAGGTGACAGTCAAAGAAACAGACAAACTCGATCAATAGATAACCTCCTTAGCGAAGGCAAATACTGACTGTTTACAGCTTGCGAATTTTAGTATCTTCAGATTTTATTGAGAGTAAAAAATATTCAAAGGAGCTAGACGCTGAGTGAATGACATTAACTGAAGGCAGGGGACAGCAGCCCTTTCAAGCCAAAAATTGGTGTTCCGAAATTAAGATCTTGGGAAAGGTTCCATCAGCTGGCACATTGCGCTTAATTCCAGAGAATTCCAGAGGGTCCAAAGTTTCAGTCTGGGCTTTGGATTCGTCATAGTGGATCGAGTTTCAGGCAGGAATCGTAAACTGGTTATGCTTGAAACAGCCTAAAAATTCGTGCCTGCTTCCCTGTACAAATTACGGAGTTATTGTATCAAAAGATCCAACTAAGGATATTGATGCTCACATCTAGGCTGCATCGTCACTTGATGTATTTGACGCGTTGTGCCTGGAATAAGCAGATTACTTCCACAGTGCTTCGCGTGCAAACCTTAGAGTAGATGATGAACACCAACAAATCAGCAGCATACAGAATCACTAGAGATTCTGATTCACAACGCAAACATGATAATCTAAGCACATACATGTTTTCCATTACTGTCTGTAAAACATGCGGCCTGGGCAACTGTATGGCCAGGAATACCCGATGGAAATGCCAAACAAACCCCAAACGCTTGAGAAAGAGAAACAAATCCCTTTTGGTTCCACGGCTGAAACACAGGCTACACTGAAATGTCGTCTCGATTGCATAGCAAATTTCGTTAACCAAGTTAGTTCTGGAAAGAACTGAAGTCGACTGACGGGCTTGCTGAACGACCGCTCATCAGTTGAGCGTATGAGTGTATGCATTGTGTGATCGTGGAACTACAGAGCTTTTTTGTACACAATGTACGGTTACAATGTACTGTACTTACTGAACATAAGTCTTAGGGTGAGTTCACACGTCCGTCATTTGAACGCGTTCGCTCACCCACTTGACCGAATCTGTTACTGTACCCTAAAATTAGCAGGAAAGTGAACTGTTTTCTGAGTTTTATTTGAAAAGATGTCCGTAACTTGCATTGCGAGATTTGCTTTGGAAACGGATTTGACATTTATTGCTTATATAACTTTTGTAGCGCACACAAAGTTGTGCTGACGCTGCTAAACATTCGGACGAAGAGACGAGTGAACGCGTTGAGGTAAATTAATGACGTGTGAACTAGCCCTTAGCGAGTGTGGCGGTCGTCAACTCGAATGTGCACTTTCTTTTCTTAAATTAAAAGTCTTTCATTGTTCTTAAATTTGAAAAGACCAGAGGGCCTCAGGATGCACATCAGCTGCTTTTGCTTCAATTTAGTATCTCCAATATTGATACGACTATATTGACACTCGACGAATTTTTTAATTTTCCACTGGATGTCACTCATTTACATATATTTGTAGATTGAAGCCATGTTGCAGGGGCTTGGATAGTAAGTTTTTTAAGACTGATGAATGAATTCTTTTGTCGGAGGATATTGAAAGGTCTGGTGTCATGATATTTTGTTCTATTTATATCTTTGAAAGAGAATAAATAACTTTAACGTAACGGTCATTTTTTATTGCCTCAACTATTTTTCCCAAATTTCTCAAAACTGCTACAATTAGTTTCCCAATATTCTAATCTCTCGGCCCCTGTCCAAGTAACTAGATCTAACGTCAGTTTGCCCTCATGAACCACAACCAAAATAGAAGCAGACAACAGTCTGACAAACATTTTTTTAGGTGTAATATTTGTTGCAGTGCCTTTTTATATCTTCGTAAGCCCCTCCAACGAGTGTTCGATCAAATACGTGAAATTTCAAAATGTAGCTTACGATATACACGTGTGTTTTAGTGCAAACTTTCAAAATAAACTATTGACAATAAAATTATGGTCATACACCCGGTCTTCATAAACATATTTTCGTTTCGTGCTAATGTTTAAGAATCGGGATACCATCCTTTTGAACTGGGGTTTCCATTGGAAATGCGTACGGGTACGAACCCACACACAGCCTGTACGAGTGTACGTACACACACGGACCCCTGACAGGTTCGTAATATTTGAAGCATCTTTGATAATATTTATTTGTTTCATTGTACTGGTGAAGTAAACGAAGAAGTTATTTAAGCGATCAGGGAGAAAACGCAAGCTTTATTGGGTAACATCCACTACACGCCAAACGTCCAGCACAGAAAACGTTAATTTTTGATAATCGTGACTGGCATAAATTTTCTACAAGCCACTGTACACATGCAGTCTTTCAAATGCTAGAAAATACATTCAAACAGCTAGATATGAAGAGTTAAAAGTCATTAGCAATGGTATCACAACGAACAATTTATATGTTTAGTGTTTGATAGGTTGATAGGTTTATTAGACATAGATAAACATTACAATAATGAAAACTTTCTGAGTCCAACAAACGTACAGTAATATATCTGCATAACCCTTATAAGCATTGTGGAACTTTTTTGGGTAACAAGTAGTAATTATTAGAGTAGTATAGTATTACATAAATAGTGTATTGTGTTACAAATAAAATAAATTGAAATTACTTTTATTAAGAATACAATAGGGTCGCAAATACTCCTACAAGTACAAAGTAACCAATATTACGTTGACTGTATCAACACAAAGTAGAATGCAGCTGGAGTAGGCTGTCATATTAACAACAAGAGAGCACTCTGAGAGTGCAAACCTCCGCCTAGCAAGGCAACGGTCAGAAAAATTTCAAATTGGCTCTGAAACCATTATTTTCTTCGTATCAGTACCAAAATCCAATTATTGGTGCCTCTTGATAGTATTAACAATTTCTGTAAGTTTCTTGAAAATCCGTTCATAACTCTCTGAGTTATGCTGCTTACAAACATAATGACAAACATAAGTCAAACAACCAAACGGACCAACCAATCATCAACAAAATTGAATCATTTATGTGTTTTAACATTAGTAACAACTCCTGTAAATTTCATAGAAATCCATTCACAACATTTTGGGTTATTGTGCTAACAAGCCTAAAATCAAACGCAGTGAAAAACAAACGAACAAACCGATTATCACAAAAAATTGGTCATTCATTTTTCGTATTATACCTAACAACTCAAGTAAATGTAATAAAAATCCGTCCATAACTTTTCAAGGTATCGCCTTAAAAAAATAGGCAGACCAACAAACAAGCAAACGGAAGAACGGATTTTTACCAAAAGTTAATCATCTGTTACTGTTCACATGCCTAACAATCCCTGTAAATTTCTTAAAGATCCGTTCATAACTTTTTGAGTAATCTTGGTGACAGGCGAACAGACGGACAAAGAGACAGATAGACAGACAAACGCGACAAAAACATTACCTCATTGGCGGAGATAATAAAGAAGTAAATGCGCTTAGTTATGCTGCCGACATGGGGCTTACCTCTCCCCTTGCTTCAGGATTACAAAAGTTGCTTACAATTTGCGAGAGCGAAGTAAATAAACTTTGCATTGAGCATAATACAATGAAAGCCGCATGCATGTATATTTGGCCTCGGAGATGAAGCCTGCCGGGTCATATTCACTCTGTTCAAAATGGTGTGAAGCTTACGTAGGTAAACAGATTCTTTGCCTGGGTTATGAAGTTACTGATGATTTTCGTAATGATCAGGCTATAGAGAAAGAAACGCGAAAGCGCCATGTAGTTGGTAACCCGTTAATACGAAAATTCGCTCACTACACTGAAGAGGGCAAATGCTAGCTGTTTCGGTCCTATTGTTATCCCTGTTCTGTAACTCTCTTTGGTGTAAATTAAAAAAAAAAAAAATCCATTGAGCGCTTGCGCGTTGCTTTTAACGACATATTGCGTAGATTGATGAATGTACCATGGTCTTACTTTATTAGTTTAAAGGTGCAAGTTTAATATACGCCTTGAGCCTCGAAAACAGGATTGAAAACTCCAACAATTCGTTAATGAAAGCCATCCGTAATAGCCCTGCCTACAAACGATCGCATATGTATTTACGATGACAGCGCATACTGTTGCCTGACGGAGGCCAAACAATGGAACGCAATTAAATCTAGAAGATAATTCCACTGGATATGTCCTTTGCTTTCAGTATTGTAATGTCTCTATGAGCATTTAATAAAATTTATTGTTATTTTACTATAGATGGGAATCACTGCTCTAGAGGAAGCGTAGTCAGTTGTTTCCTGAATATCCTAATATTTGTAATTCACCGCCGGCTTGGACGTCAGCTCCTCTACTGTTCACTGCCTCTTGCCTTCTCCATAGGAAGAAGATAAGAGCGACAGCCGCGCCACAATGAGATATTTATAGACGTTGTCACAGAGACTGGAGCGCTGTAGGCTCAGTCACTCCACGCAGGCTGCCAAATGTACGAGAGTGACAGCTGTTGCTAGGCGATTGTTTCGTGTGTCTTTGACTGCGTTGCAGAAACGACGCGAAGATTTGCAACATGATTTTGTTTTAACCAGTCTGTGCTACATCGCTATGAGTCTGTTGTAGTCTCGGTGTAGTTGGTGGTCTTCCGCAAAGCATGGGTTAGGCCGGAGGTTAGGTTTAGGCTAGTTAATGAACAGGGTAGGTTACGTTAGATTCTTAACCGTTAGAACATGGATTCCTCAAGTTATACGGACTGCTGATCTGCCTTGAAACCAATTGAAAAAGAGTCCATCACTTAAGCAATCCATACCACAGTTCATTTACAGAAGATAGTTGCGTCAAATTTGAGTGTATGCACTACGCCCCTAAATTTTCAGTTTTGTGACGTCAGCGAGGAAACTTTGATATTTCCACAATGGCGTGACGTAATTTTGACGTCACAAACCTCGAAATTTAAGAGCGAAGCGCATTCACCCAAATTTGACACAACTATCTTCTTTAAGTGAACTGTGATCCATACCACAGTAAGTTCATTCACTACAGATAGTTATGTCAGCTCTAACGAAACACCTTTCACCCTATATTAGCCAATCAGCGACCGCCGTGACACTATCTCAGCCATTCAACGACCGCCGTGACTGGCGTCAATTTTAGGAATTTTAGGGGGGTCTTTTTCAAGAAGAAACTCAGCTTCGGTGTATTTCAGGACTTGGACAAGCGGGAAACTGTTTTCAACTTTAACCGGCCACAAAGCTGTGGCCGGAGCAGCCAAAATTGCGGACAGACTCCGCCTTGTTTACATCAGGACGGCTGCTCCAATACTGCCATCCTTGGTTTCCCAGGACAGCGCGGCGGTTGTGCACAAAGAACCTCCTTTATCACAAACCTTTCCTAGCTCTAGCTGATACTTTGAAAAATTACCCAAGCTGTCTCTGTCTTGGCATTACCCAGGATGCTCCGCTGCAAAAGGAGTGGCGCTATTGGCTGATACATTTTTGTGTGACGCCACTATGCTGCAGCTGCTGCTGGCGCTCTTGCTTGACATAACTATCTGTAGTAAATGAACTCTGATCCATACCTTCAACGTTGACTGACGTATCTAATATACCAGTGTATGCCTTAAAAGCCTCTACTTTTTTAATAATTCCGTGAAGCTTTTTTCGTTCACTGAGTGTTAATTGTTCGATTACAGTGCTATGGTTGGATATACTGTAACCAAGGAGCTTCTAGTGGGAGGAGTAAGCCCAAGCACTCTCTGGGCGAGTAAACACATGGCTTTGTCACGTGATCGAAGCTCGCGTTTGTAGTCCTTAAAGTGGCTGAAGTGGCAGTGGTCAGCACATATAATTAAGGAAGATACAGACAGGCAGTTCTTCAATATTTTTGCAAAGACAATCGTGTCTGAAGATTTATATCTCCGTGCTCATTCTACTACTTTCATCATAAGCTGGTATACAGGATACAAGTTTCCTTTACATACTTCCATCCGCTCGGAATTTCGTCGATGGTTAACGGCTATAAAAATTTGAGCTCAGGACTCCTTCCTATATAGGCTGACTGAGGCAATGCCGCTCTCCGATTGGATGAGCCACTCAGCCAGTTTAAGGGAAAAGTTTACTCGCAACGCTCCCGTAAGAGAAATAGAGAGGGTGCGCTCCTCTCTATTAGAACCTCCTTTACTGTAACTCGTTTATTTAATTAACCTATTTTGCTACCCTGTTACAAAGGTTTAGCTGCCGTAGGCATTAGAAAAGGACAAAGAATTGCATATAAATGCATATAGTACATACAATAATACATAAATAAATACATATAATTAAGATTTTTGAGATAGGGCTAATGAGTTATTAATTGTACGACGCAGTCGGTTTTATAGTAAATACGAATCGTAAAACGTAGAAATTGCTCCATGCACATTACGAAATTTTAAAACCACGTATGCAGCTTCACAAGAAACAACAACAGCAGCAGAAACATTGCTATTTATGAATAGTAGGTACTTGGTACACATCGCATTCACTTTCACATCATTCAAATTAAGTAATCATAAAAACCGTTGTACACAGAGTACAGGAAAGTTCAGCACAAAGTTTCTAGCTTCACAGCAAGTAACAAAACAAGAACAACTAATTTATCACTAGATAATTAGCAAAAAAAAATTCATGCAACGCATTCGCTGTGTACGTATAGGTTTACAGTAAATAAGAACAAACGAAACTCAAGGCCACAATTTTTGGGAAATTGTAACAATACGCGTTCAGCAGCGCAGCAAACACAAGAGATAAAATTGAAATAGTAACACAAATGGCAGTAAATTGTAATGCAACGTTATCGGATGCATCGCACAATATCATTCAAACTAACACACTACAATGATACCAAGTGCGTCTGTTTAGTGCCTGAATTTAACGTTTCTTATGATAGGAATAGGACTATTTCTAACGCCACTTATGGGTGCAAATAACGTTTATGGGGGTCAATACAACGCAGTCTCTCAACAATTCAAAGTTTCTGCAACACGAAAATGAAATTTTGAGCACGGCATCGATTTTCACAGTAACCATCTGCCAATGCATTTCCAAACTAGAGCACTCTGAGAGTGCATACCTCCGCCAAGTAAGGCAGCGGAAACGAAAAATTCAAATCGTCTCTGATGCCATGATTTTCTTTGTATCACACAAAAAATCTGATCACTTGTGCCTATTGATAATATTAAGAGTGCTTGTAATTTTCTTGGAGATCCGTTCATAACTTTTTGAGTTATGCTGTTAACAAACATTTTAAGAAACACAAGTCAAACACACAAGCGGACAAACAGATCATCACCAAAATTTAATCAATTGTGTCTGCTAACACTACTAACAATTTCTGAAAACTTCATAAAGAGTCACTCAAACTTTTAGAGCAACAAACATACTAACGAACTTACAGATTATCACAAAAATTTGGTCATTGACTCATTATGATTTAGCTAACAGCTCATGTAAATTTCACAAACTCCGTTCATAACTTTTTGAGTTATTGCATTGAGAAAAATGAGACAGACAAACGAACATACAAACGGATGGACGGATCTTCACCAAAAGTTAATATGTATACTCCTAACATACCTAACATTTCCTGTAAATTTCGTCAAAATCAATCCATAACCTTTTGACTTATTTTTGTGACAGAAAGACAGACAGAAAGACAAACTCGACGAAACTTAACCTCCTAACCTCCTTGGCGGAGGAAACTAAACCACTCTGAGAACACATACTTCTGCCAAGCAAGGCAACGGCTCTACACCAAAATATAATCATCTATGTCTTATCATTACTAACAACTATTAAAAATTTCATAAAGATCAATTCAGAACTTTTTGAATTATTTTGCTAATAAGCACAAAATTAAGCACCGCACAAATCATCACAAAAATTTGGCCATTTACGCTATGTAACGAACCTATACGACTCATGTAAATTTCATGAAAATCCGTCAATAGCGTTTGGGTTATGGCATTGAGACAAAATAGGCAGACAAACAGACAATAACAAACGAACAAAGAAACACACAAACGGATGGACGGATTCCCATCAAAGTTAGTCATCTGTTACTGTTAACATTCCTACAATCCCTGAAAATGACGTAAAAATTGGTTCATAACTTCTTGAGTTATCTTAGTGATGTACAAATGGGCAGACACACACGAAAAAACATAACCTCCTTGGCGGAGGTAAAGATCAGTTCAACTCACCAGAAGTGAAGTTTCGTAGGTGTGAGATCGAAGGCGGTGGGAATTCCTCTAACAAGAGTTGATAGGCCATAAGGGCAGTGTAAAGGTAAAGGTAAAGTCAACTTAGACCACACCCTCACCTGGGAAACCCACATGCACTGGTTTGTGCTGCGGGTATAGGCCCACTGGCCCCAGATGAGCAAGTGTAGTCG
>LQNS02277717.1:1836235-1858900 GCA_001587735.2 Parhyale hawaiensis | reverse complement strand
GTTAATGGTTTTTTGCTGGATTTCCTTTAGCAGCGTATTGGGCTTCCCGGTGTTGCAAATGCTTCATTTGGGTTGTATTACCTGTCCGTGGGAGCCCAAGCGTGAAGTTTTAATAATAAATAATAATAATAATAACCGCTGACCGCTGGTCTATCTGGTATTCTTCTTAAATGGGAACGTAAAGTTATATACGGACGTAATTTTTGTACATTGAAAAAATGTGTTAGAATACAGGGTGAAAAATGTGTTAGTAGCATAAGAAGTAAAAAAAAAAACAAAGGAACGGACTTCATCTAAGGAACATTACCCAAACTAAGTCACTTTGTAGTAAGCGAGATGCGTGTCTCGATGGTTGTGGAGGTACTCTGAACTACAGTACTTCAGATATTTCAAATCGGCATGGGATTTAATGAAACATGCATACTTTCGGTTTTATTCAAGTGTAGTACTTAATAAATTCAGGAGAGAACAGATATGTATTTTTAGAACTTTAGAGAAACAGACAAAGTGTTTCATTAACTACACTGCTGCTGGTATTACACTTGCACATGTGGACATAACATTTGCATGATAATTTAGGGTTTAGAGTACAATATGCGACTTAGCGAAACTTTCATGTTCCTAGCGTGTCCCGCTGGCTGAGGGCACAACACGGTTATTATAGTGAAACTAGCGTAAGCAGTCGCTGAATTGAACGCAGCAGTGCCAAATCTAATCTACTGACTAATGTACTTTGAGTATGCGGATAAACATATAATTTTATCGATTGAGACAAGTATACCACGCGCTTAAGTGAGATTTGGCCAAGTTGCGATAGATATTTTTATAATTTCTCATAATATTCGCAGTAATTGTGATTGTGTTTCGAATATTTGACAGCTACCGGCCGATTAACTGCCGAAGTCTGAACATTCATAGGCCGGGTTATGGTCTCTGGGGGCCCACCCTGTATAGCACAGCATCAGGGCTCAAAAAAATTTTAACATGATCGATGTAAAACCTTAATGCACCTCTTCATCCAGATAGTATATAAATAAATGACATTCTGATATATGGTGAAACGAGATGTAAAAGGTGTAAATTCTTATCAGCAGTTGACATCAGAACCCCACCTTATACGCGGGTCGGCAGAATTCTGCTGGTGCGTTGGCTGAGGATAATTAACCTAACACTGAGGCTACCGCCTCTGCAACAGATTCATCCTCTCTGCTGCAGAGCAGAGCGGCAACCATTTAAAGTTTATGTTGAAAGTTTATGGATGAATATAATTCCTTCAGATGACAAAAAGAGACTTCGGGTAAGGTACTTCAATATATGGGAATTACCCAATCGCCGAACTAACTCTATCTCCGAACAAACATCATTCTTTGATAGGTGAAAGTAATAATCCCATCGAATAATACCGGTTTGTTCGGAAATAGAGCTAGTTCGGCAATTCGGTAATTCCCCTATTGTAGTTCGGGTAAGGCATCTCAGGATGCGAGCATTTGTGGAAAATTCAGCAACGACACAATGTTGCACTGGATAATACTGTGGCCCATCATACGCCACTTGGAAGGTATTCAACTGCAACGGTACCTATTAAAAGTATTACAACACGAACTTTCTTGCACATTTCCGAAATCACTGTACATTACAATTGCAACAAATGATGGGTTACATCGGATTTCTTAATAAACTGTACAGTTGACGAAGACGAACTTTGTACTCAGCCAGAGTAAACAAAATTCCCGGTATAGATTGAGGCCATTGTTTACACTTTGGCTTTGACACTGTGACTCGTGTTGCAAGTGTTAGAAGCAGCCCGATTACTTTGAGCCGGTTGCAAATTTTCGTTTTTTGGAGCTGGATTGCGTTTTTGGAATCTCAGGCTAAATGATTTCTAGGCAGCGCCTTAAAAATAATTCTACATGACGAAGCCAGCGCGCCTGACTGAACATCGCACAATCAAGCCAAGCCTGAAAATCTTAATTTTATCGGCCAGATGAACGTCGCCTTCATAGCTCACCGCTACCGGTGCAGCATTAGCAAGTAAATTCGCTAGTGATAGGAAGTATAGATCTCAGAGTAAGGCCGAGACCATTTGTAAACTTATGTAAGCTCATCACTGATACTGGCAAAATATTGACAAACGAAGGTGTCAGTGATCTAGAAATGTCTCGAGTAAAGAGGTCCTAAGCTACGTAGAATCATAGTGGAAATCAGCAACCGGCAGCATAACTCAACCTCACGCTACAACAATATAATGACGACTAAGATGGAACAAACATTGCGCTCGGGATCGGATCAATTACGGTTTCCTAGCCTCGCACGGACGCACAGATGAAGACCAAAACTGTCGCCTCCACATCCTCATGTCATAACCGCTAGTTCAATACAGCGAGCGACTATGGTCGTAGTTTTTGGAACACGCAGGTTAGTCTTGCTACCTAACGAGCTACAACCCTACCAGAATTTTCTGCCGCTCCAGAAGCTTCTGGGACGGCTCATAAGTCTGTGAGGGAATTAAGATGGGTACTGAGCGGATGCTGCAAGTCTGTCGTGAACACCAACAAGCTGCTAAGTAACCAGATAACATTACATTGGATTAAATTTCATTACATTACAAAATGAACAATAGACTGACCGCAAGACCCATTTCTAGAGTGAAGTCAAAGCCTGGGGTTCCGGGTCGCTGGGGGAGTTTGTATTTGTGGTAACACTTGGTGCATCAATAACGGAAACCTAATGCTTCAGAGTGGCTGCAGCGCTGACAGGATGCGGAATGTGATTTAATAAAGGAAAATTGATGCTGCTGAGGAATAGAGTGACTAGAAGTTGGGCTCGATCAGCGCACCACCTTAATATTAGAAGTGAAACAAGGGATAGAATGAAATTCTTCTTGACTATGGTAAAAATTCCGAATTTATCAGCATTGAGCTGGAGCACGAAAGAAATGAATTGTTTATACTGAAGAACAACAGAATTTTACAACGATAAAATTTTTGAAGCTTCTATTGATGAAAACGAGCCCATGATCGTCTATATCGAATAAAGCTGAAAGTCATTAAAATACTTGTTATGTTTGACTAAGAGTGAGAGTTTCTACGGGGCTGCTTGTGAAAAAAGTTACATATGAAGATAGTGTTACGTTGACTGCAGCATATTATAGCCTAGAATTCTCTTTTTCTATATATCAATAACCGACTACATGTAATCCCCAAGCAGAGGGTCTTTTGCTCAGGGTCGGCTCAGTAACAAGTTAGACGCTTGCTAGCAATCAAAAGAGGTAGACACACATAGTAACAGATCATATGAAACTTTTTCGATTAATAAAAGAAGAATAAATTAAGGGAAAAGCGAATATGTTCATATAATTTCGCATAAAATTTCAAGGCATGTTTAGATATACTCTATTTAGACATGACAGCATGTGATGTTTGCGTAAATCTTTGTGTCCTTTACTGTTAACAAATTCTTTATTTGTGGGGAGACAAGAAGCAGCAAGGTGCAGAGACAGCAACGTCGGGGTGCGTAAAGGCCAGTTCACACGCTCGTCTCTTGGCATACCTTCATACAACACAGCGGTGGAACGCAGTGCTGGGTCCGATTAGATAACAGTAAAGTATGCAAATTTCTGAGCCCTAATTTATCCAAATTTGGAGAAACATACCAGGCTTCAGTGTTACTTGCTAAGCACTCAGACTTCAGGGTTAATATCGTAGTAAATATTCCTAGTGTACACACAGCTGGGCTGCAAGGACACTACGAAACATTCGGATGTTTTGAAGCACGAATGTGGCACAAAAGGCTATCGTCTGAACGGGCCTTTATGCAAAGCGTGATCTAGACCATGCCTGCCTAAGCTGGGCAGACTTGTAAGCAACAAAGCGCCCGTGTTGTAGTGTTGCTGTTGACATAATAGGGTTGTCCGTCCCAACCATGGCTGGCTGGTGCAGACACGTGAGTTTCTACCAGACCGTGCAATGAGGTCACGGACTCCGCACACTTTTGGGTTTGAGAAGAAGCGCCAACACCAAGCGACCCAGGCTTATCTTGTCGGTCTAAGTGGAATTGAATTGTCATGATTGACCCACAAAGCCGGAGCGCGCTGGTTACGAAAGCCTGTGCAGCTTTCTGTCCTTCTTTCTCCTCACCGCTCTATAACGACGTACTTCAGCGTGCTCTCATTAGCAGTAGACAATGGTTGCAAGTTGCAACAGGACTTGCCCGGCATAAACTGAATACCGCACAAAAATGGTATCTTAGATAAAGATGCCTCTGAAGGCTAAACTTGACTAATGCTAGGCTAATTCCAAAATAAATTCAGGCAGACTTCACACTTGGTAACGTGTGATTACCTCGTAAGCCCATGATATGGTAGTGATCTTTACACAGAACAATAATTACTTTCGCCAATAAGGTTGTTTTAGTCGAAGTTGTCTGTCTGTATGTTTGACTGTTTTTCTATTTGTCTGTTTGTCTGTCACCAAGATAACTAAAAAGTTATGAAAAGATCGTTACGGAATTTGCAGGGATTGTAAGGCAAGTTAACAATAAGAGATGATCAACTTCTGGTGAAGATCCGTTCAACCATGTGTTTGTTTGTTTGTCTCTGTCTTCTTAGCACCATAACTCAAAAAGTCATGGATGAATTTCTATGATATTTGCATGAGTTGCTCGGTATAACATGATGAGTAAATGACCAAATTTTTGTGTTGATTTGTTTGTTCGTTTGTCTCTGTATTTGATTTTATGTTTGTTAGTAAAATAGCTCAGCAAGTTATGAACGGATTTTCATGAAATTCATATGAGTTGTTATGAATATCATGAAAAGTGAAGGATCAAATTTTGGTGATGACGACATGATCTGTAGGTGCGCTCGACTAATGTTTGTCAGTAATATAACTCGAAAAGTTATGGACGGAACTTGAAGAAAATTACAGAAGCAGTTATAACTGTTAAAAGGCACAAGTGACCCTATATGTTGGTGCTGATAAAAAATAAATCCTAGTTTCAAAACCAATTTAAATTTTTCGTTGACATTGCTTTGCTTGGAGGAGGTATGCGCTCTCAGAGTGCTCTAATTTCTTAATGACACACCATGCCGTCCTCTGACTTGCGTATTACTACACGTCAGGTAGAAAATTAGTGTTTTGTGCAGGTAATATTTGAACGCAGTCGCCTTCTCTTCAAACAAGCCTTAAGCGCAGTGAGTGCAGCTGTACTGCTGTCACGTTTTTCATTAAATTGTGTCGCAAGAAGCAGGATTATACGAGATCCAGAACTGGCACTGAGAACCCGTCCGTAGTACTTAGTGTCCGAATGAGCGGCTGCGTCTCTGTAAACACGACTTCGTGCTTACTGAAGGATTTTATGAAATGCGAATAGTCAATTTAGCTTAACAAATACTACAAGTGAAGCTTCAGACATCAAATTTGAGGTAAATTAATCAGAACTGGTAAACCTGTGCACCTTTCTACGGGTTTAACAAAACTGCAAGCATTCGGACGCGGAGTCCCGAGTAGATCCCGCCTTGCGGGTCTTTGGACGCAGTCCAGGTGACGTTCGAGTAGCAAGTAGAGCGACCACCAAAAGGCTATCGTGTGACCCAGGCTCTAACATGGAATTGTTGCAAGGACGTATACCGATTAGCGACGCATGCGAAAAGTTTGATGAGAAGATAGCATTCAAACGCCAAGCTTACTTAATTGCTGCAACGCTTTACGGCGCAAATATTGCAAGCGCGTGCATAGGACAGTTGATGTGAATTGAAAAATTTAAAGTAATATCATAGTCATGTTGCATAATGAGGAACCGCAAGTCATATAGATAAATATATTGCACTTTACATGTGCTGGCAACTCTCGCTCTAATTTCAAGATAAATTCATTACTGTATAATCCTCCTTGTATCCCTTATGAACGTAGATTCATAGTAGCGGAACCCTAACCGACGTAAACTGGACTGGAAGTTGCGTTGAAGTGTATGAAATCGATGAACAAATTTGGCCTTGATCCAGCCCTTCTAATTCTCTTCTGAGGCAACTTTTTCCCAAAGTTTAGTAGAACATAATTATCAAATTGCTGCTCCCGCCAACCTATGCGTCCCGTGTGCACTGGCCTTAAGGCAATGTACGGACTTTACAGGATCTGGAAACTTAGGACATGTTCGATTTCGACGTAAATGTCGATCTAAACCAAACGCACTTGACTTAACTAGTCCGAAACTTCAGGCAGGTTCCCTGGCTTTGATCCACTTATTGAATTTCAGGCTTTTACTCAAAATTGGCATTAGGTATTATAAGAAGATTTAAGCCTCCCTAAATAAGTACTAAGCTCTTCTAAGAGAGGAAAAGGAAGGGACATATAGTATATCGACAGAAAAACGGGGAACCCATGCACGAAGGTGTTCCCACACAGGATCAACACGCATGGGAACAGCAAGTCGGGAAAGAAGAGAAAGAACAGACAACAGTAAGATCAGTAGGAGTATGAAAGTGGAAGGAAGCAAAGTGGGCACGAAAGACAGACGTCCCGAAGGCCCTCAAAATTGGTCATCTGTGAGACTTCAAACAACTCAAGCTACTAAGATTACAGATCGGTTCAACATAATCAGGTTGCTTCTAACACCTAAAACACGATTCAAAGTGACGAAGCCAAATTCCTGTCTGCAGGTCCGAACAAGTTACGTCAAGTGGACTTGGCTTAGCTCGATTTGGCTACCCAATCGAATATGTCCTTAGTCTGTGCTTTTGCATTTTGTCGGAAGTTTGCTTCAAGTTTCGTTGTTGCGGGAAGGCGCACAACAATCGCTTTAATTTTATTCTGACCCAAAGTCCTCAGCGTCACAAGGGCGACGGCACAGCAGCAGTGAGGGGACAAATCACGAGCCATAAAAAGCTTTAATTTATTTGAGCAACAAGGAATTAAAACATCTTTCCTAGAACATCGTCATTAAAGGAACCAAGCTTTAACTGGAGTTTCTCGGTCATATGCCCAACTTTCTTTCAGACAACATTTCCATTCGCCGTGACAGCTTTAGAAGAACAGCATCTCTCATTTCCAGCAAGTTCACTACCGCCTGGATATATAGCAAAAATTAGACTTTTTAGAGCCTTATTCGGTTTTCTCTAACATTATCCGCAGCAAAGGAGATTTTAATGCTGCGCAACAGCACACAGCTAGACTCTTTCCTTCACGCTGTATTGCTCACCTCTATCAGTTATTATGACACCCAGCATCGTGACGCCACACACGTGAGATGGTCTGTGAAACGCCAGCTGGACTTAGTCCGAAAATCCACAAAGTACAGAAAGCACAAGCACCAATTTAGCGTGATATATCGCCTGACTGATTTATAAACGCATAAAGATGCAGCAGCGTATGCAAGTTAGCATTTTTTTGCGAAAACAGTTGAGTATGAAAAAATTCGAAGTAAATTGACGAGTTTTGCTGCACAGAGGTATAGCATAAGCATTTCTGTCGTTCATAGTCCACTATGGGGGCACTGGCCTGCTGATAACTGGGAACGGCCGCAAGAGGGGTTGCAGTGTCACAGAACCTTTTGTATGTGACGACCTAGCTCAGATTGCTTAGTCGACCTTAGCCGTACACTCCTCAGGGCCCTAGAGGAGATTTATCTGCAGCACGAACCATTGTATGTAGGTTTCGTAGTTGGGGTGTGCTCTCAAGGCCACGCGTCTAACTTAAAACAGCTGGCAGATAAGCATTGCAGGGTGTCGACACGGCATTGCGGGTTGTGCGGGCCATGGAAAGTAAGACGAATACGGGGCTCGATATTATCGTGCCGGTGACTTGTGGAACAGGTCGGCCGTGTGACAGGTCATTTGTGTGACGGGCCATCCAAGTCATCTGTGTGACGGGCCATCCAAGTCATCTGTGTGACAGGTCATCTGTGTGACGGGCCATCCAAGTCATCTGTGTGACGGGCCATCCAGGTCATCTGTGTGACGGGCCATCCAAGTCATCTGTGTGACGGGCCATCCAAGTCATCTGTGTGACGGGCCATCCAAGACATCTGTGTGACGGNGTCGACACGGCATTGCGGGTTGTGCGGGCCATGGAAAGTAAGACGAATACGGGGCTCCATATTATCGTGACGGTGACTTGTGGAACAGGTCGGCCGTGTGACAGGTCATTTGTGTGACGGGCCATCCAAGTCATCTGTGTGACAGGTTATTTTTGTGACAGGTCATCTGTGTGACGGGTCATCCAGGTCATCTGTGTGACAGGTTGTCTGCGTGACAGGTCAACTGTATGGCAGGTCATCTGCGTGACAGGTCAACTGAATGGCAGGTCATCTGCGTGACAGGTCAACTGTATGACAGGTCATCTTTGTCACAGGTCACTTTTGTCACACACATACATTATCGAAGCAGCGTCATACCCAGTACTGCCGTAGCCCTCCATAACTAACCTATCTGAGGTAAATTCCTAGCTGGGCTGCAGCAGCAGACGCAGATCAACCGAGACAGCAGGAGGCAACCGTCACGGCCAACAAGACAGGCGATGTGTGCAGACAGCGGGAAGGAAGCACGTGTATGGGTCGTCACAGCGTGTGCAGACAGGCCTGGCATGTGTATGCAGCAAGACCTTTCTTTGCTCAGACGTCATCTATGGGCGGTATTTGGGGCATAGATGATGGCTTGCAAACTAATATGCATGAGGAAAAGAAAAGGTTATTTCTTGCACGCTTGTTGTGGTATGAAAATGTAATAGAAAGTTGTCGCCTTGTTACGCCATCTGGGACTTTACTTTGCCTTATATTTGTTAGTGATATATTGATGATATTAATATCGATAAAGCTGATAATAATAAAGTTTATTAATACACTTAAAGAAACATGGTTGTTAAGTTGTATAAGAAACGTGCACTGAGCTCATTGGTAGCTATTAGCGTATGACCAGCATAGATATGATGCCACTGAAATTAAATTGGACAAATCTAGAGCACTCTGGAAGCGCTTATCCCCGCCTAGCAGGTCATTGTTAACGAAAAAAAAATTGGTTCTCAAGCCAAGATTTTCTTTTAAAGCATCCCAAAATATTGTGCCTTGTAAGATTTTTAATAATTCCTACAATGTTCATAAAGATGCGTTCATAAATTTTTGGGTTATGTAGCTGAAAACCATAATATCAAACATAGAGACAAACAATCAAATGGACATACAGATCATCAAAAAATTTAGTCATTCGGTCTTCCTGACATTTCTAACAATTTGTTTAAATTTCATGAAGATCCGTCCATCAATTTTTGAGTTATGTTACCAAGAAAAATTAGGGAGACAAACAAACAAAGGGTTGAACGGGTCTTCAGTAAAAGTTAGAAATCTGTTGCTTCTAACATTCTTAATAATCCGTGTAAATTTCGCAAAGATCAGTCGATACCTTTTTGAGTTATTTTGAAAACAGAGAGACAGTCAAACAAACAAACAAACAGGCTCGTCAAATGCAAAATTTCCTTGGCAGCGATAATTAGATTAGGCAACTGCGAGTAAACGGACAAGGAGGCCCATTCCCAGACAGCAGCCAAGTCTTACGCTCCGGCCCTCTATGAGCTACTGCCTACGTGGCAATAGAAAATTAATTGTCGCAGACGTTAACTTCAATGGGTTATGAATGATAATGAAACAAAGCGGGATTCATGGGGGCTCAGAGGCGTCACGTTTGGTGGAGCATGAGAGACAATGTAATATTGTGAACTCTAAAGCGCTTACTAATATGAACTAGTGAGTCTTGGAGGAAGAGCTCGTAACTGAGGAGGGTGCTGCTCCCGGTGCTTGTGTACAGACGATGTTTGAACGTGTTGACTGTTTCTGCACCGACAACGATAGAGGGGAGTCTACTCCAAATGTTCACTACAAAGTATGAGAAAGTATGAGTTGCTCCCTGAGCCGTCTGCGCTCGAGTCAGATGACTTTAAGTACTTGTTGAACTTTCCAAGATGAGTTGTACTCATGCTTTGCTGTCAATGCTTGTACTGATTATAATTATTTTCCGCACCTGAGCTTTGCATTTCCACGTTATAGTAGCCGAGATAGCTGTGGTTAGGTCTCGGTAAACTATGCAAGTGTTGGGTAATGTAAGGTTACTCTAGAATAGGTTAAATCAGTTAAGAATAAGTTCAGATAGGTTTGGTTTAGCCAGAATAGGTGCCTGACGTAACTGATAGACACAGATATTATAGCTGAATGTCAGGTAGGCAACACGTTTACCTGTTACATTCCCCGATCTCAGCAACAGTTGAACAGTGCGGCGATCATCTCAACCTTTGGATAGAAGCAGACTCGGACCATCGTACCTAATGACTCCATGGCTTCTCGGAACCGCGTTCGGGGGGCGTTCCAAACGATGGGGGCCCTTGACGGCAGTAGAGAACGAACCCGTCATTTTCAGGTGATCTCATTAACACGAGCACGAAGAGCAGAGCAATAAGGCTCAACGAAATGATGGTGTTGAGCTACTTGATGGACGCCAAGTATTAGGATGAGCACGATAGCGATGATATTGTCTTATGCTCCCGGGCACTGTATTTTCTCTTGAAACGTTGGCCTCGCCATCAACTTGATGTCATGCTATGAATCTCTGCGTTCAGTGGAGAGTAGGGTACGGCTTGGGTCCTATTTACCTTCACTGGTGTTAGTGTTCAATTGAGTACTGTTTTTGTTTTTATTATTGATACATATCATGGTTTTGTAGGCGCACAAAGCAGTTTTAGGTAGCGTAACCAACGCAAGGCTATTCAGCGAAACTGTTTCGAAAAATGCCCCGTTTCTCTTACTTGAAGCTCGTATGCCTCGTTAGTTAAATCGGGATAATTTTCAAATCTGTTTGGTGCATGTTATTAGGCGACTAGTGTAGCCTGCTGTCGATAATGCCGGCGTAGAAATCGTGATGAGGGCTTTCTCCATCGCCACACTAGCACCAATACAACCGCTAACTTAAAGGAACATAAGAATTGAGCGGTCACGGGCTTACTCCTGCTGAGCAGCGAAAAACTTGTTTTCTTTCTCTGAAACGGGGAAAACTTTGAAATTACTGTTTGCGGTCAGTTAAGCATCACTTAAAATATCAATTATTAGTTTGCAATTAATTTATCTTAATATCCTTTAAAATGTTTGTCATCATTTGTTTCGTACCTATTAGCCCGATCCCTGTTGTATGCGCTGCTCTTCTAATAATCTGTGGGCTGCCCTCTAATACATGGAACTCGTTATTGATCCGTTGATGCAAGATTTCCGGTGATGGAGGTGGTGTTTTGTAGACTTTGTTCTATACATGGAGGTTCCACAAGAAAATAACTACATGGTGAAAGATCCGGATCTTCGGAGGCCATTCAACATCAAATCTATGTGCCGTGACTCTAGGATCAAATGCTCCTCGTATTTTTTTTACGATAATCCTTTGAATCACTGGAGAATCGGCTTGCACGTATCAAGTGTTCATGAACCTTCTGCCAAAAGCTTCTTGAACTCATGGAACTATGTATCAATTCATCCTTTATTTGAAAGTAATTAGCCGTCTCCTATAGGAGTTCCATCGCAGATAACAGGTCACTAAACGTTACCGTTACAACAAATAGAAAGTTTTTCTTTTCGCCTGCTTCTCTCGAATACTTTACCTTCGGTCTTATCAGAGGTCTTACCGTGCCGAATGTTTTGAGTATTTAGGGCACCGTCCATCGTTCCATCATGACAGCTACTTGGTCAGTTGCCTTGCCTTTGATGATAATTCGGACGAGGTCCAGGCGACGTTACACACGCCGCCCATCTTCTGCAGAGGTGATGCTGCAGTCCGTGACCAGCGGGGTGGCTAACAGCGAGTTATCCCCACAGTTCACGTAGCCGCTTGCACCAGGTTATCTGGCACTTTCAGTAAGCATGCGTCCAGTAAGTGTTAAAATTTCGCCGTTTCTGTACCGGTGACATTTCGAAACAATCTAGCACAGATTCTGCATTCGTGTCTCGGAAATCAAATACAAAATGTCGTTCGTATGTAATTTGTTTGTACGAATTGATAGTTCGATTGCATTTCGCAAGGTTTTAAGTGTACTTCTTTCCTCAGTGTTCTGTAAACTAGAAATTGATTAAGCGCTTCCATAAGTTCCACTGTGGTGTACAGCTTAATGAGGATTTTATCTAAGAAACCTCCGTTTTTTGCGATATCTTTTACGATTCTTTGTGACCGTTTTCTACCAGAGTTTCCTTTGTATCTATTCAAACTAAAACCGTATCCATTGAAGTTTATTACTGTAAGGTGAATGGTTTTTGTTTATGTGTAGAGTTTCTTTCCGGAATTTTTCTTCACATTCTCCACTAACGGGTTGACAGCTTTGGGTTTCGGTAAAATTGTAAAACAATGAAAATTCGCTCTTCTGACAACTACATATAGCGGCTGCATTAAGAGTTAACTCAATAATAGATTAATCGTGGGTCTCCATCTATTATTCATTGTATCTGAGATACACTGCTAACGTCTTGTTCTTTACCTGATGCGATATTTCATATATCATGCAGTATCATTAAAACGACAAATATACTGTTGCACAGGGACTGTAATGATCTTTTTTACTGATCTATTTACTGAGAATTCATTCATGAATACGTACAAACTTTCGAAATAAAAATCTCCTAATTATATTTATACAAATTGGGGATGTTTAAACTTGAGATATGAACATTCAAGGCATCGGCAATTTTTTTTTAAACATTGTTATACTGACACTTATTTTCAAAGCGTTAAAAGAAACTTGCGCTGAAGATACAGAATTCAACTATAGTCAAGCCAGGGTAAGCAGTCCTTTAGGGGCGAGTGTCTTCACTAGAGATATTTATTATATTAGCGGAAATTGCTTAGTAGTAGTTCACCTTGGCAAGTTCGTGTTTCAATTTGGAACAGAAATGTCTCAGCAGGAGGTTCGCTACAAACTAGGCTACTTTCAGTACCAAAGCACAGATCGGAGCTTCAGCTGCGGATGCTTGGTGAAAATGCCCACCAGACTAGCTTGCTATAGTGGAGTAGGCTGCTTTGAGTTTTGCTTCGCTGCCATTCTGTCGCTAGCAAGAGAAGATTAGAGAATCTAGGACACTGAAAATAGGCTTCTGCTCTAGATTTGGAAAGCTATATGCACCATTGCAGCAACAATACATAATTCTCATTACTTTTCCTGTATGTACAATTTACTTTCAGTCTGTTCTTGCTCTATGATCCTATCATTTTGTGGAAGTAGCCTCTGCGCTATAGGCCTATCTTGTGACTGTCACTCCGTATGGCCGTAAGACTGACATTGGTTTAGATGCAACTGAAACATTGGCTTTATTTCTTTACTTGCCATAGGCCTCATTTGGTTTGCCCCTTTGTCTAACATTTCACTGCTGGAGCTGCGCAGCGTCTGGAACGGTGGCGACCTTGAGACGATCAGCCGTTGCTGCACTAACGGCTGCTGCAGTCTTCAGGTTTTCTTCCATTTACCTCAACAGGATCGAAGGGAGACCCAAAACACAGAGAAGATTAGCGGTACATGGAATCCGAGAGGATTACGATACTTCTGAGAACTCAGGTGGGGGGAACCGAGCATGGAAGACTCGAGGACGAAGAGAACGAAGCGGTCGCAGCAGACACCGTTTCGTAAATACAAAGTGGTCACAGCAGACACCGTTTCGGGAATACCAAGTGGTCACAGCAGACACCGTTTCGGGAATACGAAGTGGTCACAGCAGACACCGTTTCGGGAGTACCAAGTGGTCACAGCAGACACCGTTTCGGGAATACGAAGTGGTCACAGCAGACACCGTTTCGGGAATACGAAGTGGTCACAGCAGACACCGTTTCGGGAATACGAAGTGGTCACAGCAGACACCGTTTCGGGAATACGAAGTGGTCACAGCAGACACCGTTTCGGGAATATATAAAGGATAACAGTGCAGGTCTCACGTGATGATAGTCGTTTTGTACCGTTGCGTAGTAGATGAGATTAGATATCGGCAGTAGACGGACCCATGGGCCCATTCCCAGAAAGCAGCGTCCAAATGTACTACTAGGTCCCTATAAGCACAACTTTGCGTCTACCGAGGGCTTAGTAAAATGTTAGCCGGCACCTCAGCTGGCTTAGGAAGTGGACCGAGCAAAGTATCGGAGATTTTTTTCAAGTTTGGTGTCAAGGAGAATTTAGAAAGCTATGCACTTTTCTGCTGCAACATAAAAGGACATCAAACGACTGGTCCAAAAGACTGTAGTATTAATTATGCCATGTTTTGATTTATGCCATTTTTCCATTGATGCCATTTTTCGATTTTTGCCATTTTTAAAGGTAGAGTCCCAGCTAGACAGCTGTTTGTGGCATAGTGATAGTAATTTTAGTTGTATACATGTTGGGCTGGACTCATGCCATTCTTTGTTTTATATTTCCCTTTGTAGAGTGCAGCAGTGCATTTGCAGCCCTTGGGTTCTTCCACTTTGGTCTAACTGAGCATCGAAGCGTAGCGGCAGTGTACGAGTATATTCTAAATCAGATCGATATTGTGTTACCAAATGTTGCAGGAGAATAAACTTATTAGCAGCAAATGAATTAGCACTGATGGACCGCAGCAACTGCTTCCTGCAAACTTCGTTTCGCCTCCGCGAAGTTGATACTTCTAAATTTTGAAAGGCTTAAATTGTAGGGCATTTACGTGTGTCTGTTTACTAGTGACTTAAAATAATGATGACATTGAGTGCATCATGGAAGAAATATGCAGCGTAAGGGAAAACGCTTCCCACGCGACCGTGCGCGCTCGAGCAGTCGATTCCGCAGTCAGAGAGCACAAGTAAATGTTGTCCATTGCTGTATTGATGACGAAGAGACAGAGCCTAGAATAGGCTAAGTGAGACTGGAGGCACACCTGCTTGCTGAAGAACAATAGAATGAAAATGCAAGTGCAAAAAAAAAACTATAAATCGTAAGTTATAAAACCTTGAACACGGAGAGGGCATAAAAATAGATCGCGCGAGGATAGTTGGTGATTCATACTCCTACTGCTAAGGTACAATTGTTAAGATATTAAGAGAATAGAGCATTATAAAACAATAGCCTATCTACCACGAGTTTATGGTAAAGTTTTGTACTGCATAGCAAGCATAGATTCATTTGGTTAGCAGACTGGCCTGTCTAGCACTAGCACTACCAAGTAAAACAGGGTGAAATATATGAATTAATCAGCGAAAATTCATGGACATTTTAGTGAAGGATACCACTGACAGTCTTGTATGCAAAAATAACAATGTAGCTACCAGAGCCAGGACGTACAGCAGTTTAGCCCTTACAACAAAGAACAAACCACTTTCTGTAGGTACGATACGGCGGCATTGCGAAGAGGCCATAGCAACGCGATTTTAGAATGCGACAAAAAAGCGCTCGTTTGACAGATGGCAACATCTTGGAAACAAACATTGACGCTCCAGACTTGCAAAAACTGCCCTGATGTGAGGGCCGGAGGCGGCCTGTTATAATGGAGCAACGCCTTATGGCTGCATACCAACGCAGTTATGAGCAGCAGAATAGATGTAAATAACGTAGAAATTCAATTCCCTGCCTGCCTAACTAACACAGGGATCCTGTGTTTATCAAACTAAGGCATATGTATGCTGTCCTCGTATTTTGATGCAGAAAGCTGTTTACGAATTACTTGATGCGATTGTGGCAAGTTGAGTAACTTGCGATGAGTAACGGTGAGTGCATGAATGTGAATGAAAATTTACGAGAAAATTTTTTTGCTTCAGCCACTTCCACTCAAACTAGTACAAATTTTGTTAGGAACATTTATCTATTAATTTGTTTATCATATCGTTTTCCAAGGGCGACAGGTGTTCTTGGATTATTCTATTACAGCTTACATGGAAGTGCGAGCAACCGATCGTAACGGTGCCACATACTCTGCTGAGAGGCACAAATACGCAGTGCAACAAGACAGAAGACATACAACCGTGTGATATAAGTATTAGATACGTGCGCCTGTATTTTACTATAGGACGCGTGTCAGCTCAAGTACATTGGTGTATAAGTGTTCGGTCGATGTAGAAACTGCCGATTATCCAGTCCTACTGTGCAGTGCGATCAGTTCACTGATAGCACAAGCAACGGTTTTCAAAGCGGCGAAGCCAACCCTCCTGCTTGAAGTTCCGGGCAGGTCAAGCCTGGTCCATGGGTTAGGCTTAACCCTATCTGTTCCAAGCTGTGCTTTCTGGTTCCTCAAGTTATTTTTCCTATTGTATTCTTACGGAGATCAAGCCTTTGCAGCGAGATCACGCCACCAGAGTAAGACTGGGTTAACTCGACTTAGTTGGGCTAATTGTTGACGCCTGGGGATTCCGGGTTGATACCCAAAGAAGAAAATTCTGGGGTAGGATTGTGGCATGGTTGCTATCACAGGTAGCTATGTTGATACGATGTTACACACTCAGTGTTGTAGGTACTGTTGTTGCACAACAACAGTGGCAGGTGCAGAGTACTGCGGACGTTACCTAGCTACATCAGCACAGGCAGGATGGCACAATTGCCGTAATGTGCACCTGTACATGTAATCGCTCAACCCTCCCTGCTGCCTAAAATAACCCGCAGCACCGACTGATGGCGGTCAGACATGGCATAAAAAAAACTGTCTAGCGTAGCGTGAGGCTGCAGAATTAACGTAGATGAGGTAAATTTATTGCGCTTTTTGAAGGTCATAACTGCCTTTAATACTAGACCGAAATGAAAGATGATTATTGTGGGAAATATACGAGCTGCGCTTAAAATTGTTTGTTCTTCTCGACATTGCTCACTCTGACATTGTTATTCGTGGCACGATTTAGCAACAGTAAAATCATTTACGAGTTATAAATAGCAAAGTAAATAAGTGCTTGCTGTAACTAACTGAGCAATAACGAAAGAAACGCATTAGTTATGTAAGCAGCGAATATTGCAGCCTCTATGCTCAGATATTAAGGGAAACTGCTACAAACCTAAATTATTCTACATCGTATACTATATCAATCATTCAGTTAAGGGGCGACCTATATTATTCTACATCGTACAGTATATTATATCAATCATTCAGTTAAGGGGCGTGGCTAGTGTTAACGTTTATATCTCCAGTCACATACTGAAACATAACATGCAGATGCGTTTAAAACTTTTGGAAATTACGGCGCTGGCTCTGTTTCTAATTAACTTTGCGTTATATGCAACGAATAAACACTTCGCTCTTATTAAAAGTTACTGTTTAGAAGTTACTTCAGCTCAAAGAATTGTAAATAAAATGAAGTTTCCATATTTGGTAGCATTGAAAGATGCCCTTCGGGTACTTGTGTTAATATATAAAAATTTCTACATACAGTTATCTAGCGTAATCTCAATGGATTGCTCTGAAGTGAGGATCCATAAGAAAGAAAACCAAAAGCGTTTCGGAAGGAGCTTTGAAGAGTATGTAGGCTAACACTTTTTTTTATCTCCTTTGGATTTAGCCCGAAGATCAAAGAAGTACACAAATGATAATAGTAGTATACATTGTCAAATATGCTTGAAGGGCATCAAGACCTAATATGGCATATACAAAGCGTCAGGTGTCGCTTAGCGATAGAGATAGATTAAAGTAATTAAGCTTCGTAAGGAACCTCAATTTGCAAAGCCTCTTTGACAGGTACAGCAACTGGACAAATTTTGCCTTGCATTGCAAGAAAAGCAAGCCACATGCGAGTGTTGCACCTCTCGCCATAGTTCTGCCATATTTAATATTACGAATATCCTGGTGCAGCAGGTTTGCAACGCACCATGGCAAAGCGATGACAAAAATTCAAGGTTCAGTCCGCGTATTTCCCAAACTGCTGCACACAAAACGTCTTCCGCAGTAGATGACTTGCGCCGGTGTAGTTCACACGCCGCCGCCCGCCCATACAAAGCATTTCCATAGCATAATTTGGAAAGTCCGAACCGCTCCACAACAACACGGCACTTGAACCAGGAAACTTTTGGCAGAGGCCACTTGGGCGCAGCTGTGGCGATGCAGATTGCTCGTTCCGGGTGAGCTTTGCATGAATTAAATGTTGCTTTGCCAAGTCATATAACTCGATTGGTTTGCACTCTGAGTGCTATGATTTTCAAGGGTAAGTTCTATAGGCCACCTGACCCAAAGCAGACCTTGTACACAGGCCCGTGGGATGGAACAAGTTTCTGCAAATTGATTAAAAGTCCTTTTTTAAAAGTGGAATGTGATGCTGTGTGGAACAGGCTGGAGTAGACACAAACGACGTAGTTAAATGTTCAAAATCCTTTTAATTGCGCCGGTTCCGAGACAGCCCTTAGAGCTCTAGGCTGACAGACTTGTGAGTAGTAATGTTTTTTTTCATGGAAACCCCAGAATTTATGAGTTCACCGGCCAGTTAGTATTAACAACAGTACGCATTTTATTACCTCCGTCAAAGGAGATATGTTTTTGTCCTAACACATCTGTCTGTTATTCTATTTGACTGTATGTTGCCAAAATACATAAATCAAAAGGTTGTGGAAGGATTTTCACGAAATTACAGGAATTATTAGGCTGGTTAGAAGGAAAAGATGATAATTCTTTGGCGAAAATCCGTCTAAGAGTTTGTCTATTTTCCTTGGCAACGTAACTCAAAATGTTCCAAAGGATATTCATGAAACTTGCAGGTAATGTTAGGAATAAATACGAGGAACAAAAGGCCAAATCTTGCTTCTGCATGTTTGTTGCTCTCTATTTTATCTATTTGTTTGGCAGTAACCCTAACTGAGAAGTTATAGATGGATTTTCAAGAAGTTTGCAAAAATTGTTAAGAATGTCATGAAGAACAAACAACCAAGTTTTATTTATTTTATTTTTGTTTGTTTATCTGTGTTGGTCCGCTTGCGTATGTTCTCGCTCTCTGTTTACATATCTGTTTGTCAGAACATAACTCAAAAAGTTATTGATGGATCTTCATGAAATTTACCGGAGCTGCTGCGAGTGCCACAAGAAACAGATGAACAAGGTTTGGTGTAGGTAAAAAAATTCTGGATTCACCACATTAAATAATTTTTTCGTTAGCAATGCTTTACTTAGCGTCTGACTGCACTCTTGGAGTGCTTCTCTATTTATTAATATTATCATCTTCTTATCATGATATTGTTTTATTAGCGGTACAAAATGCGTTTGGATGGTGCGGACACCATTTATTCTCATCGCGGTAGATCTTGATTACCACGATATTGTTATATAATAGCTGTATTGCTCAAATGGTGCGGACACTATTTTTTCGCAGTGCGGCAGAATGTACACAAGTGTCAGATAATATTGAGAACCTCAGAGAAAACTTTCCAGATGGCTNATTCGCATCGCGGTAGATCTTGATTACCACGATATTGTTATATAATAGCTGTATTGCTCAAATGGTGCGGACACTATTTTTTCGCAGTGCGGCAGAATGTACACAAGTGTCAGATAATATTGAGAACCTCAGAGAAAATTTTCCAGATGGCTGCTCCTTGAGAGCAAAAACACTTTCGGTAAGTTCCCCTGTAACTGAGGACACTTCCAAAGGTGATTTAAAAAATGAAGTCTTGGAAACACCAGCAGCAGCTTCCTATACTCACCGCACGTTCGAAACGGATGTACGATAGGAACGAAAATAAAAAAAAAAACTGAAGGTAAACTCTCTTTTTCTATATAGGTGAATTACCCAATTGCCGAACTAATTCTATTTCCGAACAAACAGTTATTAGTTGATGGGACTATTATTTTCACCTATCAAATATAACTGTTTGTTCGGAAATAGGGGGTAATTCCCATATTTATGTAATTTCCATCAGAAATATAAATATTTTGTTTACTTGATTCTCATTTAAGAAGAATACCAGATTAACCAGCGGTCAGCGGTTACGCGCACCGTGGAGACAATTTGTTGATTTCGCTCTGATCGCTAACTACAACCCAACAAAAGAAAGCCAGCATCTGCACACGTGAGGTGACAAGAGAGCGTCACCTGGACTTCATCCAAAAACAATTTCTCATGACGCTGATGCACTGTTTAATGAACCATTTGATCTGAAATTAAACCATTATGGTAAAACTTGAGCAAGGGTCACTTTTCTCCTAGATTTTGCTATTACGCTTTTAGCTGGCATTACTATGACATGAGCATCAAGGCGCATCATTCCATTTGATCGAATGACTGAAAATTACTAGGAAAAAACAATCATTGGAAGGCACTGGAATGAGGAAGAAATTCCAACTTAAGCCTTTCCCCCCCCCCCTGTAGCAACTGTTGACGCGGAAGTATGGTGGTGGTAGTATGCGTAGCTACTCAGCTCTGCAATTTCTATTGATTGCAAGTTCCAGTAATCAGTAGTGCAGGGAAGCAGTATACGAGGCATTGCTTACCTAGGACGCTACTTCCTAAAATTACAGGTACGAATCTCCGCTGCATACTGTACTTATAATTCACTTCTACTTTTTTGTTTCTCGTAAGTTAAATCCACTTCTACTTTTTTGTTTCTCGTAAGTTGAAAACCGCAAACACGATGACAAATCTGAAACCAGGATTTCATTTTTATAATCACCCAAATTGGGTCATTTGCACCTTTTAACATTTCAAACAATTCCTGTGAATTTCATAATGATGTGAAGATTTGTGCATAATTTTGTGAGGATCAAATCTGTGACAACTTAAGACGGAAACACCACAAAACAGCAAATCATTTGGCATTCCTTTGCGGAATCAGGTGTCGTGCTTTAGTGTGATGGTGTTCGTAGCTAAATGTTAGTAGATTCTGAAGAGGATTCCCGATGAGGGGCAGAGCTCGCTTTGTTTCGTGTAGTGATTCTCTATTATGCTGAGTTACGCACAAGGCCTCTATACGCTACCATAGCTTCTGATAGGCCTTCGGGACATCTGTCGTGCTCACATTGATTCCTTTGATCTCCCTGCTGCTGACGATGCTTTATTCTTTTGTACTCTTTCCTTCCCGATATATTGTGTCCATGCGAATTGCTTTCGCGGAAGAACACCTTGATACATGGCCTCCACATTTTTTCCAACATACTTCTGTCCCTTCCTTTTTCTCTTCGAAGTTCTCATAGTACTGTCCCAGGTGCCCCACACTGAACCTCATCGTCATGATAAGAATTACATCGTTTATATTATTAAACCCACTGGAACGAGAGCCTACAAAAATAGAATTTCGAGGCATAACGCATTTCAGAGTCAAAAGAAACTTTAGACGTTATTGCCTATGAATGTAAAATAAAAAACGTGCTCCCCGCATGTGGCTGCTCTTCGAGAAGGTAAAGCCTTGGCCTCGAACCCCAGGACGTCCGTATGTGAACCACTCGAAAGCAGGAGACGCAATATCGAGAGAATAGATACACCCGGTTTTCGCTATTTACGAGGGTTACAGACAAGAAACCTCACAAAAAACGAACTCGCATGTATTGAATCTATCTACATACATTTTTATATAAAAGGGATTACCTTCCATGACCCTTTCTATTTCTCTAAATGGTAGACTGGGCGCTTTTCGCAATAATACTGCACTAAACCAGAGCTAAAACACAACAGTAAGGGTATATTTTAACAATTTACGGCATATGAAAAAACCTTGTAAGCAAAAAGAAAAAAAAAAACAAATAATGCATTGTGGCATTGTCTCCCGCACTCAACTCGCAAATCACATAGGAGTGACTTGGCGTATAACGAGAAGAGGTGTAATTATATTCGGTATTAAGTATATAGTTCCGTGTGGTTGGGCTGCGGTGACACTCTGGAACCAATGTATGCTGCACTGTAATCTATGCTGCACTATAATGTATGTTGCACTGTAACGTATGCTGCACTGTAATGTATACTTTTGTATACTTCACTTAATGTATGCTGCTATGCTGCACTGTAACGTATGCTGCACTGTAATGTATACTTCACTATAATGTATGCTGCTATGCTGCACTGTAATGTATGTTGTACTATAATGTATGCTGCACTATAATATATGCTGCACTGTAATGTATGCTGCACTATATGGAGTTCAGTTTCGTATGAAGTATGAATTTCCTAGAACATGTGTAGCAAAAACTGCACATTTGCAGGAAAATGTGCGCCTTCAACTGCAGGATTCCTCCGGGCACATTTGAAGCAGCTGCTCTGGAATACCCCAGGCTTGGAGGAAGAACAATTTTGGGTATAAATTTCTTTTGTAAGAGCACAAGGAAAAATATTGAGGCTAGGTCGAGACACAAAGTTGCTCCAGTGATGAATGAATTTAATATCAAGTGTATAGATATGATTCCGGGGTTTGTAGCCTTTCACTATGTACGTGAAAAATGTTGCATTTTCTGTAGGAATAGCATCATTAGGTGCGCATCAGGCATAAGAAACCATGCAGTCAAAGGTTAAGAAATACTGCACAGTGGACGAGCTCGTCTATTTCCAGTCCTACTGTACAATAAAGACTAATTAGGGCCACGTTTCTTAGCACACACATGACTGGCTAGTGAGGAACCAAATAAGCGCCTAATAAGCGCCTAAGAAGTAATGCATTCCGACTGAAATAGTTGAAGAGAGAACCTGGAGCAAAGATGGATGGAGCGAGAGATGCAGGATGTGGATCACGGAGACGCAAGGCGCGAATATGGCACCAAGAGACGCAAGGCGCGAATATG
>LQNS02277717.1:1819545-1835254 GCA_001587735.2 Parhyale hawaiensis | reverse complement strand
AAGAGACGCAAGGCGCGAATATGGCACCAAGAGACACAAGGCGCGAATATGGCACCAAGAGACGCAAGGCGCGAATATGGCACCAAGAGACACAAGGCGCGAATATGGCACCAAGAGACGCAAGGCGCGGGAAATGGATTCAAGAGACACACGGCGATTGGAGTGGGTGCAAGGGACGCAAGACGTGCGGACAACTCAGAAAGAGGCGCTGCGAGTGGATCTATAAACGCAAGGAGCGGAAAATGGATTCACGAACGCAAGGCACACGGACAACGTAGCAGGAGGCTCGTGGAAGTGGATCCAAAAGACTCACCGCGCGATAATTGGATCCAAGAGACGCAAGACGCGATAAGCGGATCCAAAAGACTCACCGCGCGATAAGTGGATCCAAGAGTCGCAAGACGCGATAAGCGGATCCAAGAGACGAATCGCGCGATAAGTGGATCCAAGAAACGAACCGCGCGATAAGTGGATCCAAGAGACGCAAGACGCGATAAGTGGATCCAAGAGACGCAAGGCGCGCGAGCAACGCAGCGAGAGGCGCGGGAAATGCCGGTCGTGCTTCTCTCGCGCTCCGGCTGCTGCCGATGTCGTCAAGGTCAAAAAAAGAAAACTCAAAAATCCTACGCCGCTCCAAGTTGCTGACCACGTGCGCAGGTGCGAGCCCTGCAGCGGCAACTGTGCCACTTTGCCATTTTTTGCTANGGCGCGAATATGGCACCAAGAGACGCAAGGCACGAATATGGCACCAAGAGACGCAAGGCGCGAATATGGCACCAAGAGACGCAAGGCGCGAATATGGCACCAAGAGACACAAGGCGCGAATATGGCAACAAGAGACGCAAGGTACGGATATGGCACCAAGAGACACAAGGCGCGAATATGGCAACAAGAGACGCAAGGTACGGATATGGCACCAAGAGACGCAAGGCGCGAATATAGCACCAAGAGACACAAGGCGCGAATATGGCAACAAGACACGCAAGGTACGGATATGGCACCAAGAGACGCGAGGAGCGAATATGGCACCATGAGACGCAAGGCGCGAATATGGCACCAAGAGACGCACCGCGCGATAAGTGGATCCAAGAGACGCAAGGCGCGCGAGCGACGCAGCGAGAGGCGCGGGAAATGCCTGTCGTGCTTCTCTCGCGCTTCGGCTGCTGCCGATGTCGTCAAGGTCAAAAAAAGAAAACTCAAAAATCCTACGCCGCTCCAAGTTGCTGACCACGTGCGCAGGTGCGAGCCCTGCAGCGGCAACTGTGCCACTTTGCCATTTTTTGCTATACATTTGCTAACCCAAGCTGCTCTGTTCTGTGAGGCTGCGCATAGCTATTGTTCTGTAACTTCTTCTTGATGTCTTGCTTTGCTTTTGTTTACATCAGTTTGTCACAGAGTACGCGACGTCAACTATTATTATTTATTATTATTAAATCACACCAGACTGGCGACGCAGGAACGGAGAAACTCCATGAGGTTAACAAACCCCCACGCAACCAGCCCAGCGGGTGGAGAAAACAAAAGNGAAAACAAAAGAATAGAAAAAAAAGAAGATCCGAAATCACAGAATAGCTCTGTGTACAGATCGTTTAAAGCCGCCAATACCAGCACCAGCACTGATTTTGATCTGGTTGTTTACCTCTGCCTTCCGGAGCTCGTTACTCTTGGTCTGAATCACTACTTCCGTGTTATGAGTCTCATTCGCTTAAAATAAAAATGAACTGTTTATCTATTACAGATGCCTATTTTAGAGGACTATGTCCAGTACTTTCTCTTGCTATACGAAGCTCAAACGGATCGCCCACAGAGCTACAGTAAATGTTACCCGTGCTGCAATTTGTAGGCTTCAGACCGTTCGTGTATAAAGATAGTGCGAAATTAACAAATTCAATTATATAAGAGATATGTTGTCCAAAAATTATGGTATTACTTATGTGATCTTGGCTACTGTTTATATCACTGCAATTATCGATGTTTTGCTATAGTATTACTACTGCTGTTGTTGCAACTATAAACTTTTTTTGCACCAATTCGACACATCTCGTGGTTGACATATTATATGTTTTGTCTCGTGGCAGAAATGTCAGGTTATTTCTGATTTACTCAAGTGTACTGTAATCTGTTACGTCTAAAATTTCTTGAGTTCAGTTAATCAGGTAATAAATGCACTAAGTTAGGTACTTAATGAACAGATATGTATTTCAATCACTGGCTAATAAATGCGCTAAGTTATCAATGGAAATCATTACTTTCCAACCTCCCAGCTCCCCGAAATCATACATTATGTCTATAATTTGACGAGTTCAGTTAATCTACCAACAAATGTAACAAACAGGACACACAGTGAAGATAATTGTATTTTGATTAGCAACTGACATTTTCTTTGTTGTGACGTATAACAACAATGCAACTACAACCCTTCTCCCCCTCAATAAGCTTGCCGGATCCAGCGCCTTGCACACACACCCACATTGTATGGAAGAGCTGCCACAGCTTACCATGGCCTTCACCATAGGTAGTTTCCTCGAAGCCTCCTCACTATGGGCCGTCCCGGGCCCTTTTGTGCTTGAGTGCAGCAGTAAAAAAAGCAATAACGCCGCGGCCAGCGGTCTCTGCCGCAGTCGGAAACGTGCCTCAAATATTACGGTGTCTCTATTGCCTTAACGGGGACAGTTTCTGTTGAGTTTGTTCCTTGAATAAATAGCACGGGCATAGCAAAGAGGATGCAAATATAGTTTAATCAATATTGGATCGGATCAGTATTGGATACGGTAGGAGATCGGATCAGTATTGGATATTGTGTTGAAGAGGATCAGCACTGACTACTGTATTGGATTGAATCAGTGCTGGATACTGTATTGGATTGAATCAGTGCTGGATACTGTACTGGCTTAGGTTTGATCAGTATAATATGCTATGTTGTATACGTTCAGCATTTAATGCTGTAGGCGTTCTGGCTCACGCATCCAGTTAAGCGAGAGACATAGCCATTGCAGCGCATCCAACTTTCGGTACACTGCGGCAGGATTGTTGGCTGTCCAGGTGCGCAGAACAAAGAGGAAGTTGACTGGCAATACTAGGCAGTGTTACAGAGCTGTGCAGGGGCAGCGACGAAGATAATACTGCCTTCAGTGTGCAGTGTAAGAAATTTTATAGGAGATACTTTCCGCAGATAGAGTACAATAAGATAACTGCAGCCAAAGTAAAAAAAAAAAAACTCCTTGCAGCGTCGGTGATACTGGAAAATATCAATAGCAGTGTTTACTGTTACTTCAATGCTACGCACGTAAGGCGATTGTATAAAAAATAATTTCGTTTTAGTAGTACCTAAGCACAACGTTTTTTTTTTTAAATAAGTGTGAAAGGAAAAAATCGTAAATGAGGCGTTCTTTGTGCCGTTAGACGTATTTGATAATTATAAAATGACACTGGACGGTGCGTGACGATGTCCATTCTGCTGCCAGCGGCTTACATGGAATCACTTTGTTGTTATGGTGCGCATCATTTATAATGTTTTCTTAGAATTACGAATTCACCGCATAACAACAAAGTTATCTGGCTGTTAGTTTTTGACACCATCACGCAGGACGTTGGTGACAGTGCAGCAAAATTCCTTAGAATTCCAGCATTATTTCGGGCACCGCCCACTTCGGAGAACAGTATACTGTCCACACGCCATTACGTGCAATGATGCTCGTCCCACGCGCCGACGCTGGACTGTTTGTATGCGCACCGGCGCCAGTTGTGACTGTAAACAAACGTGAGTCCAAGCGAAAATTGACTCAGAAAAACGTGGATTTATTTCTAGAAACTTCTACTCATAAATGAGCCGCGGTTACAAATGGGTCAAAGAAAGTGGTTTTACTTGTAGAAAACTGTGCTTATAATTGAGCAGAGGCGACAATTCATTACAAACAAAATCAAAAACACCTCCAAAAAACGAATAACTTACAATAAAGAAGAATAACGAGGACACTTTTTTTCTTAGACGAACTAACATTTCAGCGTCTGTAATCGGAGACATAACACACTATGACAATGCAGTCAAGTAACGCAAGACTTATGATACACGCCTCAGAACGCACAATTAGCAGCAGCGTTGCCGTCGCCTGTAGCGGGAGATAACTGCACTGCATAGACGTACAGTAGAACACAATAAATACTTTATAAAGACCATTGCGTAAATTATTGAACATTTGTATAAGTTTTGAAACAGAGATCCATAAGAGCTCAGGCCACAGCACCATATAATAAATCACTGTAAACACCGAAAAAGCGATGATGTTGCCACAACTTTCTGATATTATAAAGTTTGAAACATTCCTTCGATGAGTTACATAAGATCATCAGATAAAAATTTGAAAGAAACGAGATTACATAAGAAACGCAGAGTCTGAAACCATACCGAAGTACTCGCTTGAGTTACAGTTGCACATCGGTCGTTTTACTGCAGAAATATTATTAACATTAAGTTTCATCATAAACTTTATCTATAGAAGTTTTTAGGACGTAAGGAACAGCAAGACTAGCATTTTTTTTTTCTTAGCAATATACAGTGTGATGAAATGATTACTGTTCTTTCGTGGCCTAGAAACGGAGCTCCAAATAATGTTAAATCTAAGATAAAAGTAAAATCACTTCATGCCACATTAAGTTAAGAGCTCAATGAGTATAACGGCAGGAGCTCCACAAGTACACTAACAGCTGCCATCTCATAACCGTTATCAACAAGCCTCTCAGCTTTGTGTTACCAACACCATTTTCTTTAAGACCAATACAATTTTCATATAACGATAGTCTTAACGCATTTTGAATAACATGCAGGAAGGAAACATTCAACACTACATTACCAAGGTGCTGCTAAGGCCGGTGCCTCGATGTTGCGGTTCACAGATTGCGTGGTGTCACGGGTAGTTGAAGCTTCTGGGAAGTCCTTCGCCTGCGCCACTTCTCAGTTAACCCAAGGATCGCACACAGCTCCTACCACCTAATTAATTATCAACAGACTAGCAGTACTTATGCAAAAGAAAGAAAATTTCCATTAGAATATTAAGTGAAAGCTCTACATGGAAGGAGTCGGTGCCACACTCACTGTCATCGCTAGCTACCACCGAGTGATGAGTTTCACTCACTCAGGAGCAACTCCGCCCCGCCTCTGTCCCGCCTCTTTTACGTAAATACCAATGTTAGCTCAATTCTCTGTTTCCCCTCCTAGAAACAGCCACTAGCAAGGAAGATCTCTAAGTCCCACCCCTCGTCCATTGTTGAGATATTCAGCATTTTTTATTGCATGTTGATGAGGTCCGACCGCCTATATCAAGGGCCGCTTGAGCTTGACCAGATGCAGAAGGTCCAGAGGCTTTGGATAGCTCAGTAGTGCATCTCCTACCTTCAGAATGGAAGCTGTATTCTCTGTATTCACGCCCACCACTTTGGTGCTCATTGCCTGGGTTTTGACCATGGCAGTCATCTATTACATTTTTGAAAAACGGGAGCTATTGCGGACTTCTCAGAGCCACAGCAAACTCAGGGAAGACGATGTCAAGAACAACAACGTTCCATCAGTGCCACGAGCTGCTCCGGGTCCTAGGCCTCTGCCCATCATCGGAAATCTTCATCATTTGGCAAAGTACGAAAAGAATCCTTACTCTGGCTTCACTGAACTCGCCAAAGAATATGGTTCTGTTTACAGCCTCAAAATGGGCACAACTCCTGCGCTGGTAGTGAGCTCAACAGAAGGACTCAAAGAAGTGCTTATTTCGAAGGGAGCTAAATTCGATGGCCGCCCTGACTTCCACAGATGGAACTTGTACTTCGACGGAGATCGTCAACAATGTAAGTATTTCAATATTTCAGTGATACTTTCTCATTCTACTTTAGTTGCTAAAATGTTTGTAACGATTTTATGTTTATTGTTTCTTGCAGTTTTCCTAATACATAGGCTACCATACTGTTTGTTGTATAGGTTTCAGTAGACGTAGTCTACCAGTGAGAGGTGGAGTATTTTTTGCAATTTTTAAGTGCTACTTTCATTTGTCGCATACCTATTCTTACGAAAGCTCAACAGTGCAATTATATAAATATTTGTAATATTTCTAATGAAAATATTTTCATCTTTACAGCTTTGGCGCTGTGCGACTGGTCGGACCTGCAGAAAACTCGCAGAGCCGTCATTCGATCTTTCCTTCTGATGAAATCCCACACCAACAACCATGAAAATTTGGATAAAGCTCTTACCAGTGAAATGGAGTCTTTGATGGCTGAGGTGAGTTTCGAAAGTTATGCAACTAATTATACGTCAAGACAGATGTGGAAATGATATTGATCGAGAGCAGAATGAAGATTAAACTACGTAAAATATGTACTTGGAAACTAAATTATTTCCGTAATTAACTATGAGAGCCTGAAGAGTTCGCACTCGTAACTCTAAGTGAAATTCCTTGGCTGACAATTAAAATGAGTGTTCTTATTATACATGCTGGTTTTCAAAAAATAATCAGCTTGTACTAAACGAGTTAAACGTTTTACTTACATTCTGTGGTTTTATTCTTTGCAGTTTGCCAAGAATGCTGGTAGCCCGGTGATGGCCAAAATACCCATCCAATGGTGTGCCATGAACGTCTTCCTGCAGTACATGTGCGACATCAAGTTTGACTATTCCGAAGAAAAGTTCCAAAAAGTGGTCAATGAATTTGATCTGATTTTCGAGGACATCAACAACGGCCACCCAACCGATTTCCTGCCCTGGTTGTCACCTTTCTTCGGCAGCCATCTCATGAATGTCAAGGGACTGGCTGCTAACATCCGAGAGTTCATCCTTGACCACATCATCAAGCCCCAAGCAAACAACAAAAACCCTGACAAGCAGAAGAATGTTCTAGAGGGACTCCTTTCAAACCACATGGTAAGTTGTACTTCTAGCGATTAACAAAAGCTAAACTAGGGAAATTAATAGAAATTCCTATAAAACAAACCTAAATGAATTGGTTTGTTCTTGGAATATTTGTATAAATATATCTGAAAAGTACCTGACACAGTCTCCAAACAAAAATCTTGTTAGACATTTAAACTATTATCAGTGGAGCCTAACTTTCATATCAGTGTATAGAGTCCATTACGATCGTTGCTACAATGTGTTCTCTCTTTCTTTCCAGAACGCTGACGGCAAAGAAGTGAGCATGGATTGGAGTAATATGCTGTTCGCCCTGGAAGATCTCCTGGGAGGATCTTCTGCTATCGGCAACGTCATGTTGCGAGTCCTGGCCATGGTTGCACAAAACCCTGAAGTACAAACAAAATTACAGGAGGAAGCCGATGCAGTCATCGGCAGGGACACTCCTGTGTCCATCGACCACCGTAGTTACATGCCCTACACGGAGGCCACCATCACTGAGGTGCTGAGACACACCTCATCACCCATCGTCCCTCACGTCGCCAACGAGAGCACATCTTTGGCAGGCTTCAATGTGGAGAAGGGCACCGTGGTATTCCTCAATAACTACGCCCTTAATATGTCGCCAGACTACTGGCAGGAGCCTGAATCTTTCGAGCCCGAACGGTTTATCAAAAATGGACAATTCAGTCGACCAGCTCACTTCCTTCCCTTCAGTACCGGCAAACGGGCTTGTGTGGGATCCAAAATTCTCATGCACGTATGCTTCGTCACTTTAGTTAACATTATGCAGAAATACACCGTCACAATTCCCACCAATGAAGATATTTGTTTGCCGGTCGGTAAACTTTCTGTTATTGGGGACGGATTCAATCTCGTTCTTAACGAGAGGAAATAAGCCCAACAAATCGCACTTGTTCGTTGTTTTCCTTCATTTCAAGCATCGTTCATCAGCCTCATTTTCCTATCATCTAGCATAAGACAAGAGTTATCAGACGCACTAAGTTTATCATCGATTGTGCAGTTTCTAATTTCTGTACCAAAGACAACGCCGAATTGGCTAAGACGTTGCATCTCCTTCCGATACTTGTTGTTCATTTCACTAAAGCCATAACTTTTTGTTACCAAATCATTTTTAATTTTTTGTTACCAAATCGTTTTTCGTTTATTTTTGTATATCGTCATCAGTTTTGAGACTCGCAGAAGGCGATGGTAACGCCTGAAAATGTACGTTGTAAGATCTAAGCTGCAGTGCTAAGTTTCTTCTTGCCCTCCCTTATCTTGAGAAGCAATTTAAATATTTCGTCTGTTGTATTATCTATAACTCACCTCTCTCGATAAGTTACGTCGCCTTATTACAATGAAGTATTATGTATCATAATGTTAAATAATAAGACATGATAAAGAATATTTTTATATGAAAACAAACTCAATTTATGTAATGAGTGTTTCTTCTGTTATAGAATGTTTTGAGACGAGTCTGGTTGTAGTTCTGTAGACGAGTGCTTGTATCTGTTTAAACCACAGAGAAAATGATATTGTTACTGCAACACTTTCAGTTAGTTTGTTGACCTTCCTATATTATTTCGTTATTGTTCTTTGCAAGTTTTATATTCCACTGTTGGTATTCATCAACTTCAAAATACATGATGAGCTTAGACCGGGCAAAAGCCCAGACTTGACCCGCTCTGGGAATGGGCATCTTAGTTTGTTTGTTGTTCGGTGTGAAATTGACAAAGGATTAAATAGCACTGTAAACGTGTCCTTAAACAAAGCGTTCAGTCAATAAGTATGGAATTAGTACGTTGTTTTGCTATGTGTTTGTATATCTTCAGCAACGCTGTGATTTATTTTCTGTGTTAAATATATGAAGAAAATAATCTTGTATTTCCATTGCCCTTTTAAAAACTCAACGCATGACCCACAGACGTGCAGCATCAGGGACCGAAACTTAGATCGCTGATCTATAGCTGCCTCTCCGGGAATCCTTGCCTTCCTTCGAAAGTGATGGTGCAGTTGATGATCGTTCAAAAAACATATTCTAAAACAGCGGCAAGCCTCCTTCATTTCTAGCAAAAAAAAAGTATACGTATTCTAATAGCAGTACATCATGTGTCTTATTAAGTTTTCTCATGCTAAGAATACAGTCAAAAGAATCAGAAGTAATTGCAATCACTTTATTCTGAGATGCTGTCAAGAAATCAAAGCTGCCGAGTGTCTCGCTTTAACAGGATTGCTCTAGCGTGAGTATATGAGCACCCTGTTCGATCAAGACACTTAGGAGAACATTGACATCTCAATCCCCTCAAAAGCAATGAACTCTTATGAATGCTAAGCGCTTTATGTCTAAGGTACACACGACACCCAAGTAAGAAAATATTATTTAATTCAATTTTGTTATAGGCTTGATTAATATAACTGATTAATATCACAAAATTAAAAATTGGCCATTCGCGCACGAGCACTTGCGGATTCACGGCTGTCGCTTTCATTAGCAGTGAGAGCCACGCATCACCTTCACGGTATATATAATACAGTGCTATAATAACTGCCAAATCCATGCATCAGAGCATTCAAAAAATGTCTTGAAATAGAAAAATTGAATTCATCTTTTTAAGTGAAACCCCTAACCGTAAATTGAAACCTGATACATAATTTCAGCTGTAAAATTTCAGCGATTTTAATACAAACGCGGAGCGTACGCAATTGAGCAGCCCAAATGCATTCGTTTCGTTCGTAAAGCACTGATGACTTTTTGTGACCTCATCCTACGAATGGTGGGGTACGTATCGTCCAATACACTGCAGCTTTTATGAGGACACGATAAATATTATTATTTATTGGTGGGGTACGTATCGTCCAATACACTATAGCTTTTATGGGGGCACTATAAAAATTATCCAATAGAACATTGTCTTTTGACACCTCACCAGTACTTAAATTTTCACTATCGACTAAAAATCTAAAAACAATAATCTCATAATAGCCACCGAGAGCACTATTAGAGCGCTTACCTCGCCCAAGCATGGCAACATTAAAAAAAACTTCAAATTAGTTGTGAAAGTATGACTTACTTTTTATCAGCACTAAAATCAAGTCTTTTTTGCCTTTATTTGACGGTAACAGCAGCCTCTGTAATTTCTTCATGATCCGTTCATAACTGTTTGAATTTTGTTGCTCATTAACATTCTGACAAACATTTGTGAAATACACATACAAACAAACCTACCGATCATCACCAAAATTTGTTCATTTATATCTTTTGGCATTTCTAACCATTATTGTAAATTTCATAAAGATTTGATCGTAACTCTTTGAGTTATATTGCAAACAAGCATAAAATTAAACTCAGAGACAAACAAATAGATTATCATAAAACTTAGGTCAGTTACGCTTTTATACCTAACAACTCATGCAAATTTCATAAAATTCCGTTCAAAACTTCTTGAGTAATGGTACTAAGAAACAAGAGGCAGACGAAACATACAAACGATTGAACGGATCTTCACCAAAAAGTTAATCATCTCTTCCTTCTAGCATGCCTAACAATCGCTGTAAATTTCGTAAAGATCTGTCCATAACTTTTTTGAGTTATTTTGTTGATAGATCGACAGCCAAATTCGGTAAAACATAATCGTCATGGCGGTGGTAAAAATAATATTGTAGTAATATATATACAGACTGATAATCATTATTATAACAATGGAAATAACTGATCCTGAATTCCGAGACCGCAGATCTTCGCAAAGTAAGGCAGTGCTAAACGGCAGAATGGTTGACAGACAAACAAGCAAACAAACTATCGGATCGATACTAAAATTTAATCATCTGCACAACATGACATTTGTAACAGTTCCTGCAAATTTGATGAAAATCGGAAAACATAAAGCTATGCAGGTGAACAAACACCTGCAAAAACATAAGCTTCTTGACGGGGGTAATAAATAAGTTCGTTATATGATCTGAAGAAGCTACTGTGTCTCATATGAGGGAACACCGACTCTTTGAGTTGTTCTTTATACAGTCTTAACACCATAGTTCACTTACCATAGAAGTAATGTCAGATTTAAGTGTTCGTACCAAACCCTGGAAACGTTCAGAATTGTGACGTCATAATTGCGTCACGCCATTATGGAAATACCAAAGATTCCTCCCATCAACAATAGCGTGACCCAGTTGTGACGTCACAATTCTGAACATTTCATGGGCTTGTTGCAAACACTCATATCAGACACAGCTATCTTCCGTAAACGAACTGTGCTTAACACCAAAATTGGAGGCAGTTAGCTGTCGTGCAAATACACGTAGAGGTAAAAACATGGACAAAGTTCACACGAAGCCAGCTTGATATTCACAATTAACATTTACCTCATAAAAAAGTGATTTCGTTCACTTTTTTTGTTTTTGGAGGTTTAACTTTTGCATTGCTGTGAAGTTTTTCTGTTGAAAGTAGTGAATGGGTACAAAAATACTACTCTGCTTCCAATATGCAAGGATTTCTTTTCTACAGTGTAATATAGTCATTAAATTAAGCCTTACACCGGTTTGCCCACACAAACATCTCTTGTAGGGAGGACGTAGTTCGACGTCTGGGTTGGCTCATTTTGATAGTTATTGATAGACTTCTTCAGACTTATTTTTATTGCGCCAAGCTTTCGGCACTGGACAACTTAGTGCTGCTCCGCAGCATTTGTAGAGCTTTGCCTGCTGAAGGCGCTAACTTACTAGTTCCAAAAGCTGGCACAATAAAAACTAGAGCACTCTGAGAGCGTATATCTCCGCAAAACGAGGCAACGGTAACAAAAAATTCAAATTGGCTCTGAGACCATAATTTTCTTTATATAAACTCCAAAATCTAATCAATGGTGCCTTTTGATAGTAATAACAGCTTGTGTAATTTTCTTGAAGAACCGTTCATAACCTTTTGGGTTATAATCCTAACAAACTCTATGACAAACATGAGTCAAACATACAAACGAACAAACTGATCTGCAACAAAATTCAATAATTTATGTATGTTAAGATTACTAACAGCCCCTATAAATTTCATGAAGATCCATTCATTATTTTTTTGCGTTATTGTGCTAACAAGCATAAAATTAAAAACAGTGACGAACGAACGGATCATTACCAAAATTTGGTCTTTTACTCTTTGTTACATACCTAACAACTCATGTTAATTCCATGAAAATTCATCCATTACTTTTTGAGTTTTGCCATTGAGAAAAATGAGGCAGACAAACAAACGGATAGACATATCTTCACCAAAAGTTAATCATATGTCCCTCCTAACATACCAAACAATCCCTGTAAATTTCGTTCAAATCGGTTCATAACGTTTTGAGTTATCTTGGTGACAGACAAAAAGACAAATAGACAGACAAAAACGACCAAAACATAACCTGCTTGGAGGAGGTAATAAGTCTGGAGAAGTCCATTAATATCTATCAAAGTATATCCCTTGGTAATATAGGCATTAAATTAATGTTATTGTTACACCGTTGTGCATTACAGATATCCCTTGGTTATAGGTTTGGTTTGGTTTTGCTCACACGTAGTTAAATCCTTTGGTAATCTGGGCATTAAATTAATTGTTGCACGGTTGTGCTTACACATAAATTACTTGGTAGTATAGGTATGAAATTCCGTGTTGTAAATTCATCCCTTTCCTTTTTTTCCTATGTTTCGGCGTACTGTTTGATGAAATCAATCTATGAAATATCGACAGAGAGCACAGTAATGTTGAGTCCAACTCGTGTATTCTGACGCGCTGAACACAACCATCACAATTCAGATGCGCAGGCTACAAGCAACAGTAGAAATTGTGCAGAACGCTTGGCGTTCGACATTATGAAAAAAATTAAAGCAAATACCAAGAATCTTCGAGAAAGAAAAAACTATTGCTAAAGCAGAGCATCACGCGACAACACTCTGAGCAGTCTTCTTCGAACAGACACTTCTCCAGAAGGGCGGAGTGCGGACACACACACACACCATACTGTCACCTTGACAACCTCGTTGCAGTAAGCTGTTTGATACAGCCATTTGTGAAAGGCCCCTTTTCTAGCTCCTGAGTTTTTTTGACAGGATTTTCTAATGGAAACTAGAAAGGTTTTACCTGTACATTTGATAGCTTTGTCAGGTGACTGTTTACGGATCTGTGATACCATTTATTGTGCATCCCATTGACAAACTCGGTTTTAAAAACATTTCGTTTCAAAAATGTGAATGATGTGTGGGAAAAAGTTTGAGAATAGTAATGCTCTTTATAGAGCACAGAGTAAATCGCATAAACATGAGTTACCTCTGCTGTAAACGCGTTATTTATAAATAGTCGCTGAGTCTCAGTGATAGCTATGACAGCAAAGTGATAGGTACATCGGAATCATTTAAACAACCAGCGATTCAACAAACCCTAAAATCAAGTAACTAACCAACCAATCAACCAACCAACGAGCATATCATCGGACTGCGAGCGTATGAATAAACCAACTAATTAACCAACCAACCAACGAACAAATTGTGTTAGGACCTACTGATTTATTTGCAAAAGAAGAATGGGTCACGTTACTTGAATAGTGTGTTTCTGTGTGTGTGTATATATATATATATGCAGATATATATATATATATATACATTTTTAAATGATTACTTTCAATGATTATATTGGCATTATTAAAACGTCGAAGACAGGGACATTAATAATGAAAACATTTACGTTAACAAGTATTTCTATACACGACTCAAAATGATTGGCAATCATGATAACTAATATTGCAATTAGCATTTATACATATATGCATACATATATTCATATGTCCTAAATGAGGGGAGTGGACCGCTGCAAAATTCATATCATTAAACACCGTTGGAGCGACTAATGTGAGGAAGAAATGATACACAAATTAAAGTCAACGGCCTTATATTAAGCAAAGAAATGTGGACGTGGAGAGATACGTTTGCATGAATGCCTCACCACGCCAAACACCTTGTTTATAATCAGCTGAATGGTGTAGTAGCCTCCAGTGTGCGAAGAATTTCATCGTATAGTTATTTACCTCAATTAAACAAATGCACCACAGAGCCGTTATTATGACGCAATCATTATACATGTCGATTGCCTTGACACGCTGCTCCAATTTTTTTTTAATTAATATTCGTATCGGAGAGAGAGCTAAGACTCGGGATGATTAGAAGCTCCCATGAAATGAAGTGATTTGACTCGTTGACATGGATTCGTGGCTCGTGTGGAGGTAAAACAGTTGGTATGTAAGTCCCAAGCACAGTACCTACATGAATGTCATGACACACATATATTGCCTTGGCAACTAACTAATCCCGTCTGCTAAAACATCCCCCACAGTGATAGTTACTGGTGAAATTTTATTTTCTTTAGTATACTTGGGACTGAGCTCTGCGTGCAACTTGTATTATTATTATTGTTACAAGCCCCTTGGCCAGGTTAGCTATAATGAAACGGTGTGTCTCCATCGCACTGTACAAGGGTAATCTGTTAAATTCTCTGTACCAACGCAGCGAAGAGTTCTTTCTCTCTTGTTTATTACTTGTGCTCCTGTGTGAGATTGAGCTGCTCAATGCCATTCGTGTCTGCAGGTGTAGGCTGAGTGTATCTATTTATTCTCATTGTGCGTNAGGTTGAACTTTGGCTACATTGTTTGAACTTGTGAGCTTGTAAGCGTATTTTGTGAACCCATTGTGTTCTTAATAAAAGTTATTTATTTATTCATTATTTAGCACTCTCTCACTCAACAGAAAATGTGACAAAGCACCGTAAGGGCCTCGTGCTGCAGTGACCTGCACTTCAAATATCATGAATTTCGTCATAGAAAAAACTCTCTACAGCATACTACTGTGTATCTTAAGATATTAGACTTTCGCGCACACCTGTTGCACGCCAATATAATAATAAAAACCTTAACTTACACCTCTATATAAACTCAATACATACATGGTTTTTTCCTGTGTAGTTCACCACGAACTGAAATAGACATCGTACTATTCCTAGATACACTTTTAATTTTGCGTTTTTTTTTTCTTGCACCCACGGCGTCTCTCAGATTTTTCTACCTTTTACTACACACGATATATACACTCTTGCCATACGATTCAAGTGTTACGGGAAACTTGAAACTCATATTTCACCTTTCTTTTCTCAATTATTGCGTCCTTCATTTAAAACCATCCTAGAGACACTATCCAATGTTCTCTTCTATTTGACTCACAACAATGACCGCGACTACCGGCGATCTTTTAACTGTGTTGGAACACCGCGAAGGCGCGTAGAGAAGTAGGCGCATCACATCGTTGGCCGAAACATCGTCGTACTCGCCGATGCAAAACACGTCGATGGCTGAAGAATAGTGACAAAAGCGCTGAGAAATATAACATAATCTGTGGAGAACATTGCCACAGCGCTGAGATGCATCACGTCGATGGCTGAAGAACATAGAACATGGTCAATTCTTAGGTACGTAAGCGCCTCACACATACGGGTTGAGTACATTGTAGAATTTCTGGCGTAGCACCAACTACGCACTTGTGGTGAACCTCCCGCGCTCGGTTCTAGAGACTGTAGGAAGGCAATGCAGAAGACGGGAGGTGGCGTATCTGTACATTGGGAATATACAAAGCGCAAGCCTGATATTTGCTCAAAAATACACTGGTTGTCTCAAAGTCAGGACCAGGAAATGCGCATGGAGCCTAAAAAACAGGATTGAAAACTCCAACAACTCATTAATAAAAGCAATCCGTAATGGCCCTGGCTACAAACGGTCTAATATGTATATACGATGGCAG
>LQNS02277717.1:1763789-1784282 GCA_001587735.2 Parhyale hawaiensis | reverse complement strand
TCAGAGACGCCTTGCAACCCCTATGAGATGGTCCCAGGCTCTCCTCACTGATGCATGCACCTCAGCAGCGACCCCCTATCTCAGTAGATCACTATAGATCAATTGATATGGAATCCAGTAAATTAGTAGGAAGGGAACCCAGTAGATCAGTAGATATTGAGCCCAGTAGCAGTAGATCGGGAACACTTCAAAGGGAACTCAGTTGATCGTTATAATAGCTGATCGTTATCGTTGATCGTTATAACCGATAACTAGTATCATGGGGCAGGCATGTGTTAGAAAATTTTTACATATGACTTTGGTAGGAAAAACCATGCTCTAAATAACAGTCACTAAGGAAAATGTATGCAACGGAAGCATTCTATGCAAGATTCTCCATTCAAACCCTCTATGGAGGGAGAGAGGGACGGGGCTGCCCGATATAGAGCTCAGCCATCCTGACGTAAATGATTAGTATGGATATTGATTCTTTTGTGCGATCGAACCTCAGGAAACGTTCATGAAATAATAATCACGAGTGAAGGAGCTTCTTTAACTGAAAATTAATCTACTAAGGATGTGCTGCAGCTGCTCGTGTCCTGGATTATTGCTGGTGTTATTTTGGCGCTTCATTTGCAGCGAATAAGATAGACCAGCTACTAAGGGCATCGTTGATTTAATTAGGGGCAGCTTTTCTCAGATGTTACAGATTATGATTAGCTACGTCACCTAATTCTTCTGAAACTCAAATTGACGAGGGCACTGCAGCCTCTGTAGCTCAGGTACGGTAAACGAAGAGCCTTCGTTACAATTTTGTAATCTTTATTTTTTACGACGGGGTACATATATGTTTGAATAATGTAATAAGAGCGCTTTTTACTCTATAGTTCAGTCTCTCATTGAGTACTTAATATTATTATTATTATCATAGTACACTGAGATTGCACCACTAACTCTTTCTTGTGTTGCCAAAAATGTTTACGAGGATAAGAACGTCTGCTGCCGTGCGCTAGTTGTTTGGTCAAACGTTACACACCTCCTACATCAACCATTCCTATGAACCATTCCTCAACCATTTCTCTGTAGGTAGATGGAATGTATTTTAAAAGTAGCATTCGTATACGAAAACTTTAGTTCCTGTCATGTTAAGTTACTTTTAGTCACATTATTGTTGACTCTCAGGTGTTTAAGTAAATTTGCACGGAATTACTAAATGCTTCTCTGTTCCGTAACTGATATTGCACGGTTCATAGAATAATATTCTTACTCGGGTATTTCTTATAATCAGAGTTTGCAGAGAATATTTGATCTTAAGAATATGCTGCACTCTACAGACGTCTTCCGTGTGACTGTACGAATGCGATTTAACGGGCGCAGCTGTCGTTACAACAGCCAGGGCACCGTACGTCAGCCCGTCTGCCTGTAGCATCTGCATGTGATATTTTTCCAACAGGGACCGTCGTCCAAAGAAAGCCCAAGCTTACGCAGGCACAGCGACCTCTCAGCTGCTGATAAAGTCACCGTGGGGGCAGGTGCAGGAAATGAACTGAAGACTATGAAACTGGGAAAATGAAGCAGACAAGGAGGAAGATGGAGCATCTCTGTTCGTAGAATTCACATGCACCAATAAGTTTCCTTCAAAACGATCCTTGTGAGGTATGTTTGAGTAGCTATACGCGAGGTGTCAGCTGTGCTGCGAAGACTACACGAGGCGTATTTTTTCAGAGGATCAAGAAAGGCTTGTGGGACTTCCGACAAACAAGAGAGACGAGGAAAAGCTTTTATCGTTCACAAGAAAGGAAAGGTAAATGTCATGTGAGGGCCAAATGAACTTGGGCACCATCAACGGCTCCCAACATTGCCTCGTGGGTATAACAACGTAAATGTTTATCTGAATTACTTTACAATGAGGTTGTTAACATTATTACTAATTTTTAATATTAGTGATTGAAACTTTCATAAGAGAATGAAGCACGGCTGTCGCTGGTGCTCACCACCACATGTATTTTGCACAAGAAATTGCACGCTGACAAGAGAGTTCTTTTAGGTGTGTAAAGAATTGATAAGATGGAAGTTTTTAATTGTGTATTCATTTGAAAATAGGCACAATGTGTTGTTCATCATCATAATATTATATTTGTTTTCTTAATTTCGTTCAAAAATAATGGAAATTTCTTAGTTAGATATCTACCTTATGTATATTTCGTCATGTTTACGTTAACGATAAGACGGGATAGAAAAAGAGAGAGGTGAGTTAAAATCCATTACTTTTTCTTGGTCCCGCACAACTGTTGCCTATGGAAACCTTGTGTAAGTAACGGGTAACGTCTGCGAACCCGTGTGTACTTGAAGGTAGATTTGGGCAAATATTTTCATAGTTTGAAGTTTCCTATGTAAATATATATCATGAAATTACACTTCCATGCACTTTTTGAAAATGATGACATCAGCCCATAAAAAATAATAAAGCAAAATAAATTAAACCAAAAACGAGAGGAGGTTAAGTCACAGGCTTGTATTTCTAGTACGATTTGTCCTATTACATATCAAGAATCGTCATCGAGCTTTGCCCTTCTGTAAGTGTCTTTCTTTCTCTCGTAACACCGCGTCAGACTTTATGCAAGCCATAGACATGTTATCACATTCTGTGTCTATAACCTCACGTTATTGCATGCCGCCTCTCGCGTAACACAAGCCTCACAAGAACAATGATAGTGTCATTTTGCACAACCGACACCTGTCAATTGTATAGATCATGCATGACATGAGCGTTGTGGTATCAATAGGCTGGGGATGTCATAAGGGGAGTTCTTATGGTCGTGCAGGGTCTATAGCTCGTGAATTGCATTGACATCAATACAGATGTTTAATGCCCCTTTCTATTGATTGATAAAACGGCGTTGGGATATTTGCATTGAACTAAATAGGCTACCTGACGTCTGCCCAATGGAGAGGCACTTCAGTTGAATGGCCACCGTGCCGTTCTGGCGTGTGCCATCATTAAATAAAGATAGTCCATCTTAGCTAATGAGCAGCGAGTGCCCTTTGCTCTGAACTAGTTTTTGGAAACAGATGCATTGTTTTTATGACATGTAGATAACGGTGAAAATCTCACTTTAAATAACAGAGTCTGTGGTGGCAGGAAACAAATCGGTCTTTCCCTCTCCACGCCTGGTGTGGATTTTGTACTGTAAACTGGCAGTTGAAGGGGAGCTAGGATCGTGTCACTTACTGTAATGTTTTATTGTGACACTTCATACAGTGCAATTAGTTCTAAATTACACAAAAGTTTATTGGTACACTTAAGCTAAAAAATTTCTTTAAGTAACGGAATATTTGCTAATTACTTACTCTGTAATTGAAAAAGTGAGCTATAATTCAGAAGCGGACAGTTCCCATTCCTAATCACCCATGCAGGTAAGATTTTTGAAGTTCTGTAGTGTATTGCGCAGGGCATGGCAGGTTGACGAAAGTTTAAACTAAGAACCTAGTCAGAAGGGCGTCAGCGCGCACTCTAATCAGTGGAATAATCAGCCATCGTGTAGGTAAGATTTTTTTTTTATCAGGCAAGTACCATGGCTACTTAAGCCTGTTGGGTCTCCAGAGTGGGACGTACGGGTGCGCTGGAGGTACCTACACGAGGAAAAGTGCTGCCCAAAACGAGCACGTCTTCCTTTGCACAGAACAGAAAACTTGCGGTAGGCGTGCAGTATCAACACACCTATCGTCCATCATTAATGTCCCCCGCCACAAAACCATCACTCTGTTATGAAAGAAGTCTCTTTAACGAGTGGCACGGTAGGGTCCCTATATGCGTATCTCCATCTACCATAATCACGGATTATGTCAAGTCATGTCATACATATTTCTATGTTACTAGTGTACCCGCGCTGTCATAAAATGACAGCGGATAATTTGTTTTATCCTTCTTCATCAGCCATGCTTTCCTTCATACAATTGCCAACGTTACAGATCATCCAGATGAGGGTTCACGGCATCACTACTTTTGCAGTCAGTTCAGCAACACTGAAAAGAATTGATTCTATTTGGTATCATAGACACCCTAGTGTGTCATATTTGTCCGATAATCTTTTGGTTATTGAAAGAGATTTCGTTGACAATTGCATAAAAGTTGGAAGTATAGCTGAGGCAACGAAATCATCTGTGGGAAGAAACTACGAATGAAGATGTGAGTCAGCCGATGGAAGCTTCAGCTACCTTCAATGCTGAGATTTCAACTTCTGCAATGCAAGAAGTGCATTTAGACTTGGGGCCGCCCGATACTTTACCATAGATTCGATGTATGGAGAAGGTAATTCTTGCACGAATTAGACTAAGCCTCCGATATCTTCATTTCTACTGTCCCAAATTAAGATACGTTTGCCATCTTCTGCAACCCGGCCTATTTTCTACCTTTTGGACCGACTTGTTAGTTCAGCCAGCAGGCTGTGTGCTGATAATGATCTGGTGAACCTGTCCCACAGGAGAGGAGTAGCTGAGCTATGTATGTTTTATAAAGTATACAATAATGAGAGGCATTGGNGCAGTTATTTTGGAAACAAACACTTTACACGAAAAATGGACCAAATGCGTGGGATTTTAAATCCCACACGGTGGTAAGGATACAATTCCCTGGAAATTAAACGAAACATCCGTTTAATATACTGTAAATCTTTGAACATAAATCACGTTAATATTGCACCTTACTTGAGTAGTGAAAACCAAACATAACTTCTCAAGTCAAATTTCATTTGGATCGAATCTATTTTCATTTAGAGGACATTTACTTTCATTTGGAGCAAATCAAATTTCGTCTGGAGCAAATCTATTTTCGTTTGAAGCAAATCAAAATTCGTCTGGAGCAATTCTATTTTCGTTTGGAGCAAATCAAAATTCGTCGGGAGCAATTCTATTTTCGTTCGGAGCAAATCAAAATTCGTCTGGAGTAAATCTATTTTCGTTTGGAGCAAATCTAATTTCGTCTGGAGCATTTCTATTTTCATTTGAAGCAAATCAACTTGTAAATGGTATAGTGTACCCGCGCTGTCATAAAATAACAGCGGATAATTTGTGTTATCCTTCTTCATCAGCCATGCTTTTCTTCATACAATTGCCAACGTTACAGATCATCCAGATGAGGGTTCACGGCATCCAAATTACTGAGCATCAAGACTCATTTTCTGACATGAAAATAATTAATTACTTTTGCAGTCAGTTCAGCAGCACTGAAAAGAATTGATTCTATTTGGTATCATAGATACCCTAGTGTGTCATATTTGTCCGATAATCTTTTGGTTATTGAAAGAGGGTTCGTCGACAATTGCATCAAAGTTGGAAGTATAGCTGAGGCAACGAAATCATCTGTAGGAAGCTACGAATGAAGATGTGAGTCAGCCGATGGAAGCTTCAGATACCTTCAATGCTGAGATTTCAACTTCGGCAATGCAAGAAGTGCATTTAGACTTGAGGCCGCCCGCTACTTTGCCATAGATTCGATGTATGGAGAAGGTAATACTTGCACAAATTAGACTAAGCCTGCGATATCTTCATTTCAACTGTCCCTAATTAAGATACGTTTGCCATCATCTGCAACGCGGTCTATTTTCTACCTATCGGTTTTCAATGGAGCTTGAGAGTACGACCAGAGCCTCCAACCTGGGCTAATTTCCGCCTATCTGTTTTGTTAAAGCGTGACAGAAAATGGATAAACAGTTAACCCGACAGATAAAAATGTATCGGTCTTTATTATGCTGTAGATACTAAAAGTCTGTGAACCGTGCTTGTTTACTTGTGTCACGTTTATTTACTTGCTTGAGTCTTGTTTGACACAGCGTCTTCTCTTTTTAGACGGGAAGAAATTCGATGGACTATAGGGTCGGACCTCCATTAGAACCTCCTTGACTAGAGTCCAGCCGTATTCTTTCCATGGATTAGCTCTTTAATTCGGTTGTATCTGTGATACGGAAGTTAAACTGAGCTCGGCCTCAAAAAAGGGCACGACAATTTCATCTGTTCCATGGGCAATACAACTGAAATACGTAACATTTATAAAGCAAAGAAGATCTTGATGGCGACCCAACGGGTCACGGACCGTCTAGTACAACAATATATATATTGATTCGAAGAGTGAAGGACTCCCAGGCTAGGTCATTTTGGAGAAGAAAGTGAGAAAGCCTGCTGGGATTTTAATTTTATTTGAAGCGAGCTTTCGACCTCGGTTCAGAGGCTCGGTTTCGAGCCTGTTGATGTTCACTATTCCGAGGCTCACTGTCGCGTCCTCCAATAATACAACAAAAACTGAACTTCATTTCCATTCTTTCGATTAGCTAATATATTATTTGTACGGTACTTTAAGCAGATAGCTCTAGCCGGGTGAAATTTCGTTCCCTGAAGACGAGTCGTGTTTAACGGTTTGAAAGCTCGGGGTGAAATAAAACTTAAATCCCAGACGGTTTTCTTACTTACTACTCCAAAACACTATATAGATTGTTTCAGTATGTGTTATACTTTTATGTTGAAAAACAAATGTACGATAATTTTAAACTTCCAGGTAGCACATGAAAATTTAAAAATTTTGAGTTTTCTTCAAATTTTATTTTTAAATTTCATGTATTTTCTTAACTGAATAATAGAACAGGCAACAGTTTGCTCGGTGAAATTTCCATAACCTGCTAACTGCTCGAAAAATTCCCCAATGCAGACTCTCCCATTGGCTCAGCAGTGTACGGTATCTCCAAATTTGCATAACATATTGTTGAGACTTTCCCGGTGCCGCCGCAGCTCAAGCATGTGTCGCTTAGGGAAAACCTAGCCATTTTACAGACGAGTAACTGAGCGCTTGATGAGAGATCCGTTTTGGGGCAGCCCGGCAATACATTGGGGGCGCCGCTCCCTTCCGGTCTGTTCACAACTGTCGAAGTCATGTACCCTATTCTTGGCCAGGAGATCGTTTCATATATTGGCAAATTCACACACATCATCCTTTGGTAGGCACAATTTTTGAAGTAGCTATGATTTCTCTCTCCAGATCAGGTTTAGGGGTTTCGTCACATCATACTCACTAAGACGGAAATGGTAGAAATGATCAATAATAGCGTCATTTCTTCAAAGAAAGAACGCAGTTGTTGGTGATTTCAACTAACTCGGAGCCTGTGAGTAAAGTGGTACCATGTTCGTGCGCCAAAGCCTGTACTGTACTCTATGTTCCTAAGTTCCATTATCATGATAGATATACCATGCATATTCTCATATGGATGAAGAGACCGACAATCAAAGTACAGCACCCTTAGGTATTCATTCTTTTATGTAACATTCTTAGAGTTAACACATGGGACAAGATTTACCATTGGTTTGTGGATTCACACTCGTGAGCAGTCAGTTTTAACCCGTCAAAAACTAAGGAAGTAGCACAATTTTGGACCGATATTCTTGTTATCATTTTTATCCACTATGTGTTAAAAATAAAGAAGATGTAGCAATAAAATATGGACGTATTGCAGTTTGAAATATGGTGCGCATTTTATGTGGTGCAGCATTTTTTACGCCATTTATGACAAAGGAAAATACACATATTACAGTTAGAAATACTCTGCACGTGAGAACGCTATAAAATATTGATTGCTAGATATTTTGTCTTACACGTCCATTGTTTAGCACTCTATACCATGTAATGGCCGTAAGTTGACGTTGCTGGTAAGCGTAACTGCTGATACGCATCTATAGATACATTGATATCTTTGAAACCGCAGTGTTACTCTGCATTGCACATGTATATAGATGATAAAAGACATGATAAAACAGGCATGATAGACCCTAAACTTGATCAGGAGAGACATCTTAGCTACGATGAAATTTCTACTTACCTAAGGATGATGTGCCTCTTAATGTGAACGACTTCCCGGTCAAGAGTAGGGTACATACATTAAAACGTTTCGACGTACGGCATGTGGTGAACAGGAGCATGCCTTGGCCAAGTGGACTGATTTGACTCGCAGTATCTTCTAATACTTCTTTTTAATTTTGAAAATTCAGAATACATGCTATTTTTCATAACAGGCAGCATTTACATCGCCAGTACAAATCAAAAAGTGTTGAAGCACTTGTCGTGAATTCACGCGGTGCTACTTACTATAAGGTATGGTAATTAGAATGACTAAGCCAACCGCACCTGACTTCACTTGACCCGGAAATGCAGATTAGGATTTCTGCTTCGCCACTATGAATAGCGTTGCAGCCAATAAAAGCAACCCAATTACGTTGAGGCGACTGAAATCTCCATTTAAGGTAGTAAGACTGAGTTCGCTTTAGTCTCACAGGCAATCGATGAAGGGTCAACGCCTGAAGCTCGAATTAACGGATCGAAGCCAGCGTACTTCTCTGAAGTGTCGGACAAGTTAAGCTTTAATTAAGGATTTAATTTTAGTGCCCAATCGACGGCTCCTATAGTCGAATTAGGCTAAGCCTTCGAAGCTTGACTTACCCGGGACTTTAAACAAACGCCTTGGTTTCGCCACTTAGACTAAGTTACAGGCGTTAACCTCGAATCGATTACATGGGGACGACCGAAAACTCAATGCTGCTTCATGAAATGAAACTTTCGGTCGTCTCACACGAAATTGGGTTGCTGTTTACACCAGTAACGGGATTCAGAGTAGCGAAAATACCGCACGCGTCTGAGGCGCCTGCCAGGCAAGCGAAGCCTACTAGACCCCGCTTAGCCCGACTAGACCCCACTTAGCCCGACTAGACCCCACTTAGCCCGACTAGACCCCGCTTAGCCCGACTAGACCCCGCTTAGCCCGACTAGACCCCGCTTAGCCGGACTAGACCCACTTAGCCCGACTAGACCCCGCTTAGCCCGACTAGACCCCACTTAGCCCGACTTTACCGGGTCAATTGATAACACCAGAGCACCTGCCACCAAACGGGTGCTGTCCTTCACACTTGTTTATTAACCTCTCCTTACTACTTCACCTTACCTCATCTTCCTTTGCAAAAAAAAAGAAACAAAACAAATAAATAACATAAAGAAATCAAAGCGCTTAGTCACTTATATAATAGTTACCTTTGTTCTAGGTGTATCACACATGTATAAAAAAGGCTATGCTCCTTTTCCAGGAATATTTATGCATTGGTTTAAATTAAATTACACACAATGGGAAAAAGAAAAACAGAAATTAGAGCATCGAATGACAGGCCTTTGTGGCGGTGCTAAGCCTAAAGAGATGCAGGCAAATTAACCAGATTCTCTTAAAGATTCGTGAAACTGATCTTATTTTCTGCCTTAAGCTTTGGTCGCACTGGAAAGAGGCCGGTAGTGCTTTGAATATTTAATTTGGGTGTTACTTGTCCCTTTGTGTAAGTGAATATCGAGCTGGCAGGTGCAATGCCGCTCCCATAACAGAGTCTGGATCGTGATCATCAGCAATGAAGAGCCATCAATATAATAATAATAATAATATTTATTAAGTACTCACAGACATTACAATATTAGTTTTTGCCTTCAATTTTGACGGCTAGGTATACAATTACTAAAGCTTAACTTTTTTAATGAAGGAGGCTGGTATAAAAGAACTCTTCAGACATTTGCGGTAGCTGCTCCATGACGGTTGCATATCCTATATAGGAACTGGAACACAGCAATGGACATTTTATTCATAAACTATTTTCCTGCGGAGCGATCAGATGCAGTGATGCCAAATGTCGCTGTCACAATGTCTCTATATATGAGCTCAAAAATACCTCTAAAATTAGAAACTTGCCAACAAAATCTATTATTGTCTGAATTTCGACAATACCCGAGTCAATTTAAATGTGAAGTGTTTCATATCTCAACGTTCATGACTTTTCAGGGCCATGTCCTCAACAAGTTACCTTTGCACGGGAGAGAACATATCTCTAGAATATGCAGCTGGCTGCCAAATGGAGAATTTTGCCTCCAATTCAGCTCTGAAGTCTAAAAATGTAATTTCTTAAATCACGTAAGTATCAACCTTGATCAGATGAGATTTACCCTCTCACATAGTTACTTTTCTTGTGAGCACATTTCTTCTGGTGGAGGGCAGTGCTTTGTGCCCTTGGTGAAGAACCATATGTACTCTTCAAGCCACTTTCGGTCCTTGGTGGCACCTGAAAAGGTGAAATTCCCAATTTCCTCATTGACCCTCTAATTTCCTTCATGAGATTCTCTGCACATCTTCCTAGAAACAGATAGTTTATTTACCCTGTAACCGCAATGGTACTGCTTGAGACGTTTTAATTAAACACACACTTGTACGAGAACCAGCGCATGTGTAGTGAGTTTGGGGGCAAGTTCGATTCGGTGCCGCAATTAGCGCTTAGAGGCTTGACTCATCCGGAACTGCAGGTACGCGCGCTGGATTCAACCCTTTAAAATGAATTTGAGGCATTGGCCCTTAATCTGCTTCTATTGCCATTTCCAGAAACCGAGTCTTGCTTCGTAAAATGAAGTGTTCAGCTAATCCAACGTAATCACGTCGTTTCTTTCAACAAAATTCAAAATGGTAAGGCCAAAGCTTCTTCCCGAAGCTCCATACAAATCAACCCTCAAAGGCTGTACATATTTTGAAATTAAATCTTCGAGGCTCAGTTAGTCCGAAATCCAGGCAGAAGCGTCACATTGAATTGGGTTGCAAGTGTTAGGAGCACATCGAGTACGGCGAGCCTGCTGAAAACTCTAAGTTTGGAACAAGATTGAGTTTCTGAAAGTCTTAAAGCTAACCGAACGAGGGTTAATGCTTGAAGTTCAAATCACCGGGTTCGAAGCCAGCTCACCTGCTTCCAGTTTCTTACAAGTCAAGTCTCAAGTCCTTAATTTCGGGGTCCAATCGTACGTTCCCAATAACTATCTCATAGATGCATTGCCCTAAATATTACAAGGCAAGTATTCCAGCTTCCTGGGGTCCTTATCCCATTGGTTTCAGCAGTTGATCATTACAAAGTGTGCCACATTAGGAGATTCTTGCCGATCTGGCGCAGCGCTTGACGCAGTAAGGCGCCACAGCGCGTCATGAGACCAGTGCCGCTATGGCGTTGTATGGAAAGTAGGCCCAGTCTTTTTACCATACACCATATAATAAACAATGCAAGGAGACACCGAGCTGTCACTCGCATATCGCTTTATTTATGTGAAGATATCTTGGACTGGGAAGGTCGCAACTTGCTTTAGTATTGCTAGGCTGAGAAGAAGTTGTAGTGGAGGAGTCTTGCCTGGGGTTTCCTGTTCGGTAGGCCTATATGGGTAACTCACCCGGGACTAGGGATATTAACGTTACGGCATTGTAACACTTACTGGCGTGTATAACGTACAGCATTTCTACGTTCCCATGGAAACACGATCTACGAACCCCACGCTTGTAACACATGTGCATATGCGCACAGCCAATGATAGCTCGTTGCACGCTCTCGCACACTAAGGGCGCTTGAGGTTTTTTAAATGAACTTACAAGTTGTGACTGTGAGATACAATAAGAACCGGGCTTTACGAGCTTGTATTTATCTTGATAAATTGCGCCCTGGTTACTTTCCCAAGTCTGAAGCATGACAAGGAACGGATTAGCACGGACCACTGGTACGCCTATTCTATACTCAAAATACTTACATTTGCTGGTGAAATCGCTGTGAGTCAGAACTGGATTAGTGTAGTACATATGGATTTGAGGTGGGTCAAGTAATGGTGTAGGGAGATATGCGGCGCCTCTGCCTACAGCCTGTATCAGATGCTGTGGCGACTCCTAGCTACTAAAGTAAGGTACCAGCTGCAACGTAGTCAGTGCCAGGATACTCATCCTTCTCTCATGTAGTAGAGGATAGAATCTGACATAAATATATATACTACTAATGAGTCTGTGCAGTATGTGGCCCAAGGATGATGATACTATACATATAAGGTTAACCCACGGGGCGGGGCCAAGCTGCGGTGCACCATGGGTCGAGGCTTGTGACGTCACAAAATTCAAGTACGGTAACACGCAGCGATTTTACATTGTTTCCCCATCATTTTATTTGGGCCTCCAGAGTGTCATACATGCCCTGCAATCTTTACATCTGCACAAAAATACGTATTGAAGCTTCTTAAAAGAGCACATGAAATGAATCCGGCAAATTCCCGCACGTGTCAGAAGCACTTTGAAGTCAAGTTTATCGTTTTTAAAGTGCAATCATCAATTGCGAAATAAGCCGCATGAATATTGCCTACAAGAGCTGGGTCTGATCTCTCTCGAGCAAAGACGACTCAGGGGGCAACTAATAGAAACATGCAAGTATTTGAATGGCTTCAAGAACATACTTACAACGGGGCTCTTTGAAAGAGACCTCAATGATTGCTTGCGAAACAACGGTAGAAAACTCAAGCATAAAGCTCGAAGAACGACCTCGAGTCAGCAGTTCTTTCCGTATTTCATAGTCTGCATTTGGAATAGACTCTCTTCCGATGTTTTTAGTGCGGAGTCAGTCAACGCGTTTAAAAATCGTCTTGACTTACATCGGGAGAGACATCCTCCACAGCTAAGAACTCCTCCTCCAAGAGTCGCAAACTCTTAACGGCCAAAGCTTCCGAGGGCACTTTAATCCGTCTTCTTCTCTCTCCCGCTCCAACTACACAGTTTGACGTCTATAAGCTCCGCATGTCAGCGGCTCTTGATCGTGCTTGCTTGCATTCATGATCGTCTCATTGGCCGGACTCTTTCCACCTTTTTACCTCTTTTCTCCTGTCCTCTATATCCTACTAACATAATGACAACAGCTCATAGAGGGCCGGGGCGTAAGTTCCGGTGTCTCTTTAGGAATGGGCCTATTGGTCTCTCTACTGCCGCCTATCTAATCTAATATAAGTGAATTTTATCGAGAGTAACATGGCATTCTGAAGATGGAATTATATGACTGAAACCCTTCATGTTTTCCATTTATTCTTATCTTCTGCCAATGATCTGCTATCCTCTATAATTTCAAACCGCTGCAACAAAAAATGGTTCAGATGCATGGGATTAAACGCCGGGATAGAAGAACGTTTTACCCATATTTGTTTGGAAAACATTAAAGCATCAGAGAAACAAATTTCTTTCCTTCCTGCGTAGTAATATAAAAGGAAAAGTCCAAACATAATACTCAGAAGCCGAGCCAAGCTCGGTAAAATAAAAAAAAAAAAAACATTAGCTACTTATACGCTAGGTGCGTTACAGCAGTGTAATTAAGTGTTGCGTTCGACTCGCGTTAACTAACTTGGAAAAAATTACCTAACCGTATTTTTCACTGATAAACTGCCTTTCGGAACGATGTTGTTGAAGCTAGCGATTGTTAAACCCAAATTTTTTCCAATGATGTGGTAGTTTTCACAGTTAGGAGCGGAGGATCTGTTAACGACGCGTACGCGACGGTACGGCTTAGGGCCACATTTTACCGACACGCTCCGAAATAATGATGAAATTTTATACTTCAGAGAGTTTAAAATGTTCGCAGATGCCATGATACCTATTTTTGTACAATTATAAAGATTCTAGGAAACGTTGAGCAGTCCCAAATGAAATGGTGGAGACACATTTTTAAATAGCTACGTATTACCGTACTTGAATTTTGTGACGTCACACGCCTCATTACCCATGGTGCACTGCAGCTTGGCGCATCCCCTAGGTTACCTTATGTAGTCTCATCATCCTTCATGTGGCCTCCCTGTATTCAGGTACAATATGTGTGCTTATAAGTAAGGTTGTGCACCTGTACGTAGCCGAACTGAGCGTATCTTAACCTATTCTTAGCTAACTTGCAGCCTAACACATACTTCGAGCAAGGCCACATACTAATACCGGAATATACTCGTATTTCAGTACAGTGCTGCCAGCAGATAGTAGCTATCTAGTTCATGGAAGAACTGCATGTATAGCCTCGATGGAACGTTACAAAACCTGCGCTTCAATAGCCACCAGCTACAAAAGTGGAAATGATCGCGTAGCTTCAGAAGTAAGCTTATTTTCCCTGGTGTGGAAGAGACGGCTGATTTTGTGATTACGCATTTTTCAGTTGATGAGTTTACCCCTTCCATTAAGATGATCTGGACCGATTAATATCGGCTGAACCAGAAACTCCAGCATGAGTTTTCGATTCACAGCTGTAGATCGCATTGCAGATATTATTCACGAACCAATTACGCTCGAGACAGCTAATCTGATTAGATTATCTCAATAATTTGTAGACTGCGAATCGCCGGATATCCCTTCACATCTTACTTGAGCTCAACGTCCGGCTCAGTCTGTGTATTAGTGTTTCTTCTGTTGGTCGCTTGACCAACTGCACAGCAGGCGACGTCTGCTTACCGTTACGGGAAATTCTACTGCGAAATTAACTGCACTTTAGGCCAAAGCTTTGGCAGTGAAATATTACCCCACTGCTCGTGAAACTAGCATCATGAATTTGTATATTTGCTAATCGCGACATAATAGAACAGGAGGAAACTCAAACCGCGAAGAAACAGTCAACAAATTGCTGGTGTCTTGATTTTCATTTAGCAGTATTGTATAGTGAATTTCACTCTCGTCCCACAACAAAGCTTGCTTCTCTCTAAGTTCACATTGTGCTACTTCAAAAGCACACAAAGAAAAATAAGGGTAAGATATTCTTCAGTACAGAAGAAAGAGTAGAAGCGATAAAACGGGAGCTTCGGGACAAAATTATTGCGTGGCGTACTCTTTTGAGTTAACGAGCTACTTTTAATCATATATAAGAGAATTTATATTATAATTCTGCTTGAGGCTCCGTCCGCCCGTCCATGTGTCTGCACGTTACGCTTTTGACTATAAAATAGGGGAAAATTCAACTTTAAGAAGCTCTGCTTTTCGCTGGAAGAAGTTCAAGCATAACTGTCTTCTTTTGGCGTGCTCTAGAAGAAATTTTCAGTCACTTTCGAAGCATGGACATGAAATACATTTTACACGTACCTATCATATATACATATTTCCAAATAATGCTATATGTTTCACTCTGCTGGTGTTGCATGATGGTCCAAATATGAGAAAATTCGTAGGCTGGATTCGGCGCAAAGCGAGTTGTTTTGGAGTGCTCCATTCCAAATAATTTTTAAAGTGAAAGTATGATGTTTAAAAAAATCAAGTAAACTGACAGAAAAGGGGGTTCGACAGCAAGAATCAATTATTGAAAAATGAGCTGAGTACCTTCGAAGAGTGAGACTGCTATAGCTGTTTTGCTGTTCTTATGTCTCTATCATGATGTACAAGTGTGAATTCTTTACTGATAAATCATTTGCGAGATCTACCGGTGAACTACGTTAAGCCCGTTGCAAACGAGTCGGAACACAGAAGCGCTTCACGTTCTTGGAACAGATTTTTTTTTGTCTGTGATAAAGGCTTCATTTGTGAAAACATACCGATTCCAAATAGGAAGCAACGGGAATTGAAACCCATTAGAAATTAAAAGAGAGATTCGATACTGAGCAACGGACCCTCGCTGTAACGGAATAGCTACCGCGTGGGTTCGGAGTTTGAGCAGCTTTTGAAACCAATAATATTAGACAAGTCGAAGCTGCATCCCTGGCAGCGTAATCGGAATGGTAGGCAGAAACGTTTACGTGTGCAGCAGACTTGAGATTAGACGCACTTCGTCACAGGCGTTATTTATAGGGTAGGTTAAGTTAGAAGAGCTGCATTAGGTCAAACTAAAAAGAGTTATATAATAGCCTAGCTTAGGATTGCTACATTTAATACATTAAAACATTAACTAACCGTGGAATTTTCGCACATCCCGCTAGTAAACGAATGATTTTCTTTGTTTACGGTGCGCCTTTCCCCCTCCCCCTCTGGCTCAACATCCTGATGTTACCCAAACCTATTAAATAGTGGGTGAAATGAGCTGAAAATTTCAATGACTGACAATCTGAATATTTACGTGGGTCTGAAGATAATGTATGTATCTTCATCATGGCAGTACCTCAAACCTCTTATTAGGTTAAGATGCTTGATGTTTTTGTAACTTTTACTTATTTTACAGCATGTATTTTTGCAATCTAGATATATACGCAAAGTCAGCTGTTTTTCTACACTGCTTAATGGACACCTGGAATAGACATCCCTCTGAAGTTATTGGAGCACAAGGTAGTCAATGTGTTCAAAACAGTCCGGACAAACACACGCCGGGAGCAGCACCCTAAAGAATTTTGACCACTTCTCCATGCTCATCGACTCCAAATGCCTTATTGCTTTAGAGACAACTTTGTTCCATTGTCTTTCAGTCACTATTTCACTTAACGTCTCAGAACCCTCGCATATCTGCTGCAACTAGTCGTACTTGTACAGCTACTTCTTTGCCGCGGTTTTCCTTAGACATCTTTTGCTTTCATCTTGACATAATGGCAAAAACTCGGACAAGTCCCGAGCCTAGGCCTCGGGTCCACTCCAGGAGAGGTCCTGTTGGTCTGTCTTTTTCCAGCTTCTAGGTATATTCTTTGAAAATGGACTGACTCTCTGAAGCAATCATTCGAGTGATAGTGTTAGTTCTTCTTCATTACCTCCGCCAAGGAGGTTATGTTTTCGTCGGGTCTGTCTGTCACTAAGATAACTCAAAAAGTTATTGACGGATTTTGACGAAATTTACAGGGATTGCTAGGTATGTTAGGACAAACAGATGATTAACTTTTGGTGAAGATCCGTAAATTCGTTTGTTTGTTTGTCTGCCTCATTTTTCTCAATGCCACAACCCAAAAAGCTATAGACAGATTTTTATGAAATCGACATGAGTTGTCAGGTATATTATAAAGAGTAAATGACCAAACTTTTGTGATGATCTGTTCGTTCGTTAGTATGTTTGTTGCAGTGTTTGATTTTATGTTTGTTAGCGCAATAACTCAAAAAATTTTGAGCGAATCTTTATGAAACTTTCAGAAATTGTTAGTAATGTTAAAAGACATGAATTACTAAATTTTGATGCAGATCGGCTGATTCGTTTCTATGTTTCAGTGGTGTTTGTCATAATGTTTGTTACTCAATAACTCAAAAGGTTTTGAATGTATAATTATGAAATTTGCAGGAGTTGTTAGCAATGTTAGAAGATATAAATGATTAAATTTTGGTGCTGATCGGTTGGTTCGTTTGTATGTTTGATTTGTTTGTCACAATGTTTGTTAGCAGCAGAACTCAAACAGTTATAAAAGGATCTTAACAAAAATTGCAGAAACTGTTAATACTATTAAGAGGCACAAATAATTAGGTTTTGGAGTTGATACAAATGAAATGTGGTTTCAGAGCCAATTTGAATTTTTCGTTACAACTGCCTTCCTTGGCGGAGGTATACGCTCTCAGATAGGTCTAGTAATTATATATTAGATCGCCGCGCTCAAACGCAATGCTATTTGCGCCAGAGATTAGTTATTGTCAAGACAAGGTCATCGCGATATGGGAGCAGGTGCGGCATAAGCCAAACACTTGTAGGCAGCCAGCGGTGGCCAGTATAGGTCGGAACAAGAGAATCCCAGCTCCGTAATTTCCTTAACATCATAAATAAGATTTCATGTTTTTTTCAGTATTGTTCTTCCAATTAGAAACGCAAGCAAACATATCGACTGTCCTAAATATTAATGACAATTACGGACGAAGGATGCACTACTGCATTTCTGCAGCCCTGTCGTCTTCTCTCTCACGAGCCGTCACTAGGAGGCACAGCTCGTAATTGACAACAATAATAATCATGTATTATCTCGCAGCCAGCGGATATACCCAAAGACCACAGCAAAGTAAGTAGTCCAGTTTTGGAATCCCGACGGTAACTTGACTCCACAAGACACCTCCAGCTCTTTGCATACGTAACAGAAACGTCATTTGCTGGTGGAACTTTGAAGAAGAAGAAGAACAACAACATTTATTTCTCATCTGGAGACTGCGTCCAACAAGGTTAGTACATAGTATCCTGAGGTTTTCATGCTTAGTACTAACATAAGAATAATACTAAACAGTAACATAAGAGACAATTGGTATTAAATTAGCAGTGAATTTACTTGAACAAGGCTCGCATCTATATAAGGAGATGATACTGACACTATCCAGTTTTTGTGACGTCATTGGTCCTTTGGAAACTCTCGGTCTGACTACTGGGACGGATTGGGGCCACATACGGCTTTTATTTACGAAGATGCCGGCAACCTGTGCCGTTGGAAACATGCATAGCAGTGCAGGCCTGAATCGTTAGGTGCCTTGTACGCTAATGCCCGGGCTACACTGTACACTCGCACGCACAGCTTGATGCGAGGATGTGTCGCTTGCTCGACGTCCCGATAATACATATTTCAAGTCGGTAGCATAGATACTGTAGCATGAACGGCGTGCGAGCTGCACAACCTGGCATCAAGTTGTGCGTGCAAACGCATAGTGTAGCCTTGATATAAAGAAACAGTAAATACACCGATACGTGAAGTACCGATGTCATGACTTACAGCAGGGGGGGGGGGGCGGGAAATTTCCAGCGGCGGGCCACATCCCGTCTGTAATTTTTTTAATCCGGCCCATAAAACATGTTGGGTTCTTCGATAAAGTAACCCATTTTTAGCGCTTGTCATAAGAAGTTTTAAAAGTTCCATATCCGCAGCAAAAGTGTTAGATTTTATTGCACTGTACACTGTTCTCACTATATATCTAAAACTGGACGTAAGTACTGACAGTGTACTTCTTTTCCCCGCTAATGTTCGATATCTATGCATCGGGTGCTGGTCCGGCCCGTTTGTCTATGTGGCTCTTGAGTCAAAAAGTTTGCCATGCCCTCCCCCCCTCTCCACGGCTTGGATGCTAGTGAGATATTGTTCTTCCCCCCAGCGAACGTTTTCAGCTGCAGCTTTTGGCGGTATAGCTTTCTGTGTATACACCAACATTATCGGTAAACGCCTTTGTGTGATGTGTGGAGATGTGCCCACATTGTAAGTTAAACTAAATGTATCCCTATCGAGCCTGTTGGTGATTATCTATATACTAGAGTGCCCCCTCTGTAAACTGACAGCGAGAAAATGCGCCGGCCGGTCTTCATTGATCTTAATTTTCCTATTATTCTGGGGCTGAGCAGCGCCAAGCTTTCGTGCGTAGCAATGGCCACAGATCAGTATTGACGAGTACCGAAACGGTGAGGAAAAATCTGATACGCCGACAAAAAAATTGAAACGTGCAGCTTTATGGTAGGTAAACCATTTGTAAACTGTTGGAAACAGAGCTTATACAATGTGTACAGTTGCATAAGAAAACATTGCAAGATCATATTTAAAGTTGCATTTCTATGCCTTTATCGAGACACAAGTGCGAATACTTTGCTGACAGAACCAATGCATGACTCAATGCCAATGGTGAAACCGAAATAGCCACTATAGGAAATGTTAGACGAAATGTAAGGTAGACGGACTGTTTAACGATGGAGTAGGTTAAGCGGCGGGCGTTAGTTGAGACGGGGTGGGTTAAGATAGCAACGTTACCTCAGGGTAAATAAGGTACGTGAAAACATTCACTAACTGAGGAATTTCCACGGATGCAGATAGTTGATATCATTACCAGTCATTATGCAAGCAATGATCCGCTGACGCTGTGCACGGATGATTTCCTTGCCTAAAATATTAAACAAAGACCCGTTATGTAAATTACCATCTAAAATAAAAAAAAACCTGAAAATAATTTTTTCGGGAAAAAATGGTCAGCTAATCTACTATATAATAATTCACGTCGTGTTTTTATTTATATATTTATATCTTTCCTGTCACGCTCTATGGGAATAAGATAGGAGAAAATTCAGATTTCAAAATGTAAAAAAAAAGTGGGTACCTTGCAATCTTTTTCTTCAGTATTAGATAGGGGGAAAATACAACTAAGAATAAGATAGGAAAAAATTCAGATTTCAAAAGGCGAAAAAAAAGTTGAGCACCTTGGAATCTTTTTCTTCAGTATTAGATAGGGGAAAAATGAGGAAGCCCAATAGACGGCGGGGGTTTTGGTTAAGTGTTAATTTTTTGCCGTCATTTATAATGACGGCATGGGTCACTAAAATATATATATCCAATTTTTTAGGCAGAATGCTGAATTTTCAATAAAGAAGCCTTCTGAACAGTAATAAGCACAGGAGACAGCGGGGGTTTACCTGAAGGGCTAAGTTACTGCCGTCATTAATAACCCAATATGCCGTCATTTACAATGACGGCTCGGGACACTAGTTATACATGTTTTCGTTAGCGATGTCTCTTATGTTCAGGTGAATAAATGATGCGCAATGACGGTCAGCTAATTACCTCCGCCAAGGAGGTTATGTTTTCATCGTGTTTTTCTGTTTGTCACCAAGATAACTCAAAAAGTTCTGAGCCGATTTGGACGAAATATACAGGAATTGTTAGGTATGTTAGGAGGAACAGATGATTAACTTTTGGTGAAGATATGTCCATCCGTTTGTTTGTTTGTCTGCCTTATTTTTCTCAGTGCCATAACTCAAAAAGTTATTTATGGAGTTTTATATGAAATTAACATAAGTTGTTAG
>LQNS02277717.1:1750539-1763163 GCA_001587735.2 Parhyale hawaiensis | reverse complement strand
AATTATGGTTTCAGAGCCAATTTGAATTTTTTGCGACCGTTGCCTCGCTTGGCGGAGGTATGCGCTCTCAGAGTGCTCTAGTTATACATGTTTTCGTTGGCGAAGTCAGTTATGTTCAGGTGAATAAATGATGCGGCAATGATGGTTCGTTAACTATGCATGTTTTCGTGGCCATATCCACCACTTGCAGGAGAATGTGATGCGGAAATGCATGAAAGAGAAGCTGCTGGTGCAGTGGCGGCTGGCCATTTCATAGGCCTGGCGGTGGAGCGTGGCCTGGCTTGTGTGGAGATGTGGAGAGTGTCGCAATGCTGTTATCAGTTGCCGCTGCTGTTGCCATGCTATTGGAATTGGTACAATACAGTCCATGAAATGCCTACATAATCACACATGTAGTACTGTTACATACTTGGCACCTCTTCCTATATGTGATAAACATTAATGAATTCACTGAATGTGCTTGAATGTATCGCGTACACGGGCAGATAACATCGCACCCATGCAGTAGGTCAGAATAATTCATAATTTCCTAGTAGGCATAGATGACTACGCCGCTCTAGAATGTGTTCGTGATGAAGGACACGCGTGCGCGCACATTGTGTTACGCACATGTTACCTGGAGGTAGCAACATATCAACTGCGCACACGATGGCAGGGGTTTGTAATGAGACAGGACGGCGAGCGTTCATGGACGGAGTCCATGCGCATGAGATGAAAGTATAAGTTAGAGCGATATAAAAAAAATTTCCTCCGCCAAGTAAGTAATGCTTTTGCGTCGGAGTTTGTAGGTTTGTTGGTCCGTCTCTCTGTCACCAAGATTACTAAAAAAGTCTGGACGGATCTACATGTAAGAAAGTTACAGAGATTGCTAGGTATGTTAGGAGAAACAGATGATTAACTTTTGGTGAAGATCCGTTCAACCATTTCTCTATTTGTTTGTCTGCCTTGTCTGCCTGTTTTTTTCGTAATAACGTAGCTCAAACGGTTAATAGTTCATCTGTGTGAAATAGGCACGAACTGTTCAGAATGCTTTGTGGTGAAACTCAGAAAATCTTTGTGACGATCTGTCAGTCGGTTTTCCTGTTTGTCTCTACGTTTGTTGCTAAGTTTGTCAGTAAAATAATCCAAAGAGTTAGGAACAAATTAGATTAGATTAGATAGGCGGCAGTAGACGAACCAATAGGCCCATTCCCAAAGAGACACTCTGGAACTTACGCCCCGGCCCTCTATGAGCTATTGCCATTATGTTAGTAGGATATAGAGGACTGGAGAAAAGAGAAAAAAGGGGGAAGAATCTCAGCCAAAGAAGCGATCATGAATGCACGCAAGCAAGATCAAGAGCCTCTGATAAGCGGAGCTTACAGATGTCAAGCTGTGTAGTTGTAGTGGGAGAGAGAAGAAACCGGATTAAGGCGGCCTAGGAACCTTAAGCCGTTAAGAGTTTGCGATTCTTGAAGGAAGAGTTCTTAGCAGTGGAGGATGTCTCTCCTAATAATTATATACCTTTGGATTTTGAAACAAAATGAACATGGATTATTTAACTTACGCTTTCTAACATTCTATTAGTTACTCGATGAAAAAATATTTTCTCTTGGACAATTCAGCAAAGAAATCAGTCAACTTTTAACTAGAACTTATTATTTTACTCGTGATTTGGAGAAGGCACACTTTGACGACGGCGGTTAAGCTTGGAACGTAGAGTGCGCGGTCGCGGACGAATACTTGTAATTCTGTAATTATTGCGTATTCTGAGATTGCGATAATTACGAATTAGTAGCTTGCAGGCTTACAGGGACTGCTCTTGATCGATGAAAGTCTGCATTCCGAGTCCTTGGGGGTCTTGGAATACTCGTAATATGAGTGGAATACTCAGAATATGAGTGGAAGACATACTGTGTGCAGAGTAACATGTTGTTGATGAAGGCCTTGCGCTGCGATCTAGCAGATATATTTAAGTATTTCCTGAAAATTGCAGATATATATAGTTACACAGGAATTATGTTAGTTTAGCGAGCATTTTTTCTTTGTTTACTGTAGGTCATCTATATTAAGCATTTATATGCACTGTGCTAGCGAATGGCGCCTCCGTGAAACAACGGAAGAAAAATACTAATTACTTCAACGAAACCCTCGTTTTCTTCACTTCTGTTCTTCATTTCATTGTAAAGGATATTTTATCTTTTTACTTTGCTTATCTCCGCTTCAGTTTGTGCATCACGTAATGTTCAAGAAATTTGTAGGAATCGCTTGAAATGCACAAAATGACGCACTTATGGTGATGATCTCCTCGTTCCTTTGTGTTTTTGTCTGTATGTTGGTCTTATTGTTTGTCTTAACATAACAGAAAAAGTTGAGGACTGGCATTCAAAAAATTACAGGATCTGTTAGAAATGTCTCGACTCTAGAGGCACAAATAATACAATTTTGGTGATATGAAGATGAAATTCTACTTCCAGGTCCAATTCGAATGTTTCGTGAACATGGCCTAGCTTGGTGGAGGTACGCGGTCTCAGATGCTCACTATGATGGACAAAGCCCAATGTGGCCACAGATATATGTGGCGAGTAGAGTGATTTTCCCTAAAGAAAGATGCGGCATTATTAACTGTACGTAAAATTTAGAAATCTACAGCGATCGTGAACATCGATGCCCTATTCTGTTTCAACGAAGATCAGCACAGATCCAAGATCACTGGTGACCGTTTTCTAATTATAGCCATAAACAACCACGACCAAGAGTCCCGTGCAGCTCCACCATAGTTTCAATGACTGCCGACCATGCCTCTCCAATAATGACTACCATTGTACCAGGGAAAATAGTTTTACGCCAGTCACTATACCTACATATATGGATTCGCAATTTCACGCTATCCTTACTTATTTATATCATGTCCGCTCTTAAGGAAATAGATTGGCGAAAAATAGGCCAGGTTGCAAATTTTGTATATAAGTTTTCATAGAGATCGATCAAGGACATTTAATGGAGCTTCCTTGAAATAGATGATCAGGTGTAGAAGATGTCGAAAGTGGGATCCTTGACCCTTTATCTGAATGCACTTCTTGCTTGAAACATTTATTAAAATCGGAACGATATGTGTGCAGCTTCTGAAGTCCGATTTTATAACTTTTTTTCTCTCAGGTCACGACATATGATGATCTACGGAGCACTTACAAGATGATGATTCTTCATGGGTAGTAGACAATTATTTCTTCTAGCTTACTGTTTTTCTCTGAAGAAGCAGATGTCGCTTCATAGGCCACAATTTCAGAACTTCAGTGAAGCAGATATTTGAGTTCGCAAAACAGCATCATGGCTACGGTGCGCTCACACTGCATATAAGCTGACTGGAGTTGCATTCAAGTTTATTACGGTGTTTTACTCAAGATTTTATTTCTGCCTCTCGCTATTGAATATGCACGTACGTTTAATTAAGGAGGAAGGTATGGAATGTATAAGAAGAAAGAGACTACTACAGTCTCAAGAACGAAGACGTGCTACAAATTGAAAGAGAGATGAATCGTCTATGCGATACAGTCAAGAAAGGCTTGAAGCAGAAAGGTTACAGAAGGGACTGAAAACTGCTGGTCAGCGTTATCGGGAAAATGTGGAAACGGCAAGTCAGAGAAGAGAGGACCTAAGGTTGAGAGCACGACAAAGGATAATTAAATGAAGAAGCCAAATAGAGAAGAGAAGATTCCGCACCGTCCTTTATTAATCAAAAATAGCATTTATTGCGTGAATGTTTTCATACTCGGATCCACTAGTTGAGAAATAAATCTTGCTGTCAGTCTATGCTGCGATATTAGCATTGTCTGTGTTTCACTTTTGCTCTCACTCTGTTACACTTCGCATAGTAACAACGCTGGGGGTGTTTTCTCAATCGAACTGCTCCAACTTTGGCAAGAGAGTGTTCTTCAAAGGCTGGTCAGGTATCACCGACACCGAGTGCTGGACCATTTTGGGCGAACTCGGTGCTCAGGCCTCACTTTGTTTTGATTACCACCAACTTTCCTGGGCGTTCAGACGAAGAAATTACTTTTGCTGCCCTGAAACAAACAAAGATCCCGAAACACAGCCGTGGGCAGCGGACACAAGCGTCGCTCTGTTGCGACAAAGTGCCATTGTCTGGGAGGCCTCCAGAATGACGTCTTGCTTTTGCTTACTGCTGTAAAAAAGTGAGAAGGAGCGAATCTTGTTTGTATCTTTCCGTACACTTTGGTGGTACATATGGCGACGGTGTCTACTGGATGGACAGACTCTGGGCGGTTCTTGCTGGTGTTAATATTCTGGTTGCGGAGTGCAGTGACTTCGCAGAAATTGTTGAATTTCAGTGGATGGGCAACAGTGAACATTTCCTGGCTTTTGGGTAAATACAGAGGTGGATAAGCTGTGCGTTAGGTCTACCGAAAAAAAGGACATTAGTATATAGCATTGTAGTCATACGTAATATGCATATAATTTCATGAGTGATCGTCACAAGGAATCGGAAAATTCTATGTAAACAGCTGACTTCTATAGGACAGAGAGCATTGGATGATACCTGTTTTTTGTCCAGATGTGTTTTGATTGCGCGAGGCATTAGCATTAACCCCCCCCCCCCAAAGCAGATATTCCCAGGCAAATATCCGATGTCTCTTGAGGTGACATTAGGTAATATCTGCTAGTTGCCTATAATTCTCCATATGGAGCCGTAGTGGGAACAGCTCTCTTACTTTCACGATACGTAAGTATAGTGTAGTTTGCACCTTCGGGAAGAAGGATTTGTGTCCGTAGGAATAACATTGTGCACAACCGGACCCGCTCAATCGGAAATTTGTAGGCATTTATCGGTTACCAAAAACAAAATAGTGACAGGTGTCCGATAATATCGTATAAATGCCTATAAATTTCGGATTAGGCAGCGGCTCCCAGCGGCTCCCTTGGGTTGTGGTGGGTTGAGTTCAGGCTATGAATTTTTAGAAATTGCATTCCCACTGGTGCGGCTGAATTATACCTCCAGTGGGGAGTAGGTTAGAGTGGTTGCCTCGCTTGCTGTCACGAAGCCGTATGTTCCGTTCCCAGGCCAGGAAGAAAAGTCTGCATGGGTGCTCGGTAATGGAGCGTCATCAGTTCTGCCATTCATAGTCTACTGGAGCTGGGTAGGGGGTCTGGGTTCCCAGTTGTCAGGCAATCTGTGGGCGACTGCAGCCGTGCACTTCTCTGGGTCATAAAGGAGATTTATATGCAGCACAAACCAGTGCATGTGGGTCTCTCCATCTGGGTGTGCAGTCAAGGTGACATTACCTTCACAACTTGGCCACTACATGGAGTAGAGAATAATGTTCCTTGTAAAATTCATGTATTGGAAACTGAGTTTATCTAAAATTATTTTATTGGAGGTTGAGTTTACCGAAAATTAAGGTATTGGGCGCTGATTTTGCCTAAAATTTATGTATTGCATGCTGCGTTTATCTAAAATTAATCTAATGAATGCTGATGAGTTTATCTAAAATTAGTTTATTGCATGCTGAGTTTACCGAACATTAAAGTGTTGGATTCTGATTTTGTCTAAAATTGATGTATCGGATGCTGAGTTTATCTAAAATTGAGGTATTTTAAACAAAGTTTACCTGAGAAAAAAATTTTGCTAGTATGCCTGGTGGAGAGTTGGTCTCTGATCATAGTCGTTTATCACTCATAACAGTGAAATAATGTAGCGTTGATACAGTGTTAGGGCCGCTGCCCACGAGAGCACAAAATTCTAAATGTTATTTTCAGCACTTCCAAATTTTGTTTCCACGGGCAGGGTTTCGGCCGGCACAGCGGCACACAGTCCACACAAAATTGCTTAAGGGCGCAGCCGTCACTGCAGTTTTTGAAATATAGTAATTGCTAATTGTAAATTTTTAATATACAAAATATTACTCGGGTTGTATTTCCATCCATCCATCCATCTACCCATCTACAAATTCACCCATCCAACCATCCATCCATTCGTCCATCCATCCATCCATACATCCATCCATTCATTTATTCATCCATCTATCCGTCAGTTAACCTGAATGGTACGCCTTCAGTATTTGGAACAGGAAAATAGCCTTTCGTTGATGCAGTCTCGGCAGGAAAAAAGCCGGAGCCAGTTCTGCTGCTGCAGGTAACAGCTGTGTTGGTCCACTTGGAATATATTACCTCCGCCGAAGAGGTCATGCTTTTGTGGAGGGTGTCTCTTTGTCTATTCGTTTGTCTGTCACCATGATAACTCAAAAAGTTATCGACGGAGCTTTACGAAATTTACAAGGGATGTTAAACATGGTAGGAGGAACAGATGATTACTTTTGGTGAAGATCCGTTCAACTGTTTGCCTGTTATAGAGTACTCATACTCTGGACCCAATTAAGAGTACCACTCTTGCGAACATGAAAATTGAACACTTAAAGGGTTAACTTATGAAAACTAGAGCATCAGCCTTGAAACACAAATACTCTTTTCTATCTTTCATTCTTAAGGTCGCCGCACAAGCGCAGTACCACCACGATGAGTTCAACTAAATTGATCGCCAGGTTGGGGTAAAGAAAGGCTCGTAGTTTCCTGTATTTGATGTACTTTTGAACTATAAAAATAGAAACAAAACTGAAGCGATAGGGCAAGGGAGTTAGCGTACGGAGATTATGTGACATAAGAAACTAAAAAAAAAAAGCAACACAAAGTGTGGCTTAAAGTAAACAATGCACCAGAGAGCAATTTTTGGAGACCAACGCAACCCAATTTTGTTTCATCTGACATGGCTACAAAAAAAAAGAAGCCATTGATAGGGAAAACGACGGCGAGTTATGTTAAGCCCAATAAGCTAGACTTGTTCACATAATCTAAGAGAAACGTTGGTTTCGCTACTTTGGATCGTGTAGCAGGTGTTAGAAGCAACCTAGTTACATTGGAGGCGGTCAGCAACTCCATTTTAATTACCAAGACTGAATTTATGAGATGTTTCAAGGGTGACCGACTCATTATTTACGCCGTGTGTAAATCAATCCGACGGAACGAAACCAACGCATATGTCTAATTTCCCGGGCAAATAAAGTCTCTGACTCTCCTCTTTAGTTGTGAGAACGTGCCTACAGTAACACAGATCGGCCTACTCGTATGCTACATACATTAATTTCATTTTTTAGATAAATAGCACAAATCTAGGGACTAATTCTCCAAAGCAGGTAGGCAACTATCATACGGGGAATTAATGGTTAGTGCTAACAAACAGAGTTCGTGCAATTATGTTCTGTTGATCCCTATATAGTTTGTACATAGAGATTTACAATCAATTATTATATGATAATAGACAGAATCCGAAAGTTAGATTTCTTACTTGCTACAGTACGCCATTGCTGGTAATCCTGTCTATACAAGGCCTTGCTTCCTGGAGCAGACGCAGCACACCAGGCTACTAGCATAAATTATGATGCTGAAAGTGATAGTGTGGACAGATTATGTAAATAACAGCATCTATAGTAAAAGCTTTGAAACTTTTCAAAAATACAAGTCATCCATATAATGGCGATGAAACACGCCAGCCAAAAGAATGAGTTTCGTCATTTTATCGTCCGAATACGTAGATGTGTCCATTTAAACAGCACACACTTGCAAAGAATTTTGGGCTAGAAATCCCTCCAGATATAATGATATGTCTGAAACTTTACTAACGGCACTTGCGGAGTAAACTGAACTGACGGTAAACATTTTTACACCATTTCTTGGCTTTCTCAAAACTATGTTTACGAGAGTTCAACATAAAGTTCGGTCGAAAAGATGACGATACTCGTTCTTTTGACTAGCATGTGTCATCGCCATAATGAAGCCTTTCTTCCAGGAATTAATTACCTCTCGTAAGAAATTGCACTCTATGAAGGGTAACATGGTACATGGAAGAGTTAAGGGTTTCTATTTGTCTGTTATACACAATACTGCCAGGTGATATTCGAGTAAAGTTCGTAATTCCTGGACAGCGAATACGGCCCTTTTTATGTTGCTAAGCCTATTCCTAGTTTGTGAATAGAAGTCTGTACTACGGGTAAGGCAGGCACTGGGCTGCCACGTTATCGCCAATATTTGGTGGGAGAACAGTTGCCGACTAGAGGTCAAGTTGTAGGTGAGTGGTGAGTCTATTCTCTTATCAGAGCGTTGCAAAGATGACCATCAAAACCAACGCGTGGCAGAGATGTGGCAAAGCAACGGCGATACACTATTTAAACCGCTTCACCGTGCCGGGAACGACGCTATTTAACTAAACGCCGCGGCGCATTTGAATTACCGCTGAAGAAGCTGCCATGTAGAGTTAGGGAAAATGTAACTGACAAAATGTAATTCACTAGTTTTTGTGTTAAGTCTTAGTAAAAAACTTACTCATGAGTGAATGCTAATCCAGACACTGTAAAAATGACACATGACGAAGCACTATAGTACTAGATCTCCACACTCAACATTGAGAAGATACGTAAACACATAAACTCGCACCTACACCAATGGCAGAATGCACAGCATCGAGTTACTTCGCAAGCATGTTTGAGTCTGCGGTTTGCGGCGGTGGTAAATGAACACTGAACATTACTAAGCCCAACGGTCATGCATTGCATGAATAGAAAATGATTAGTAAGATTCTTCAGTCCTTAAGAACACTGGTAAAAATACTGTATTTAAATAAATGTTTGCGGCACTAAAATAATGAGATATTTCTGCTATACCAATACATAATCTTTCATCCCTAGTGAATGGATTGCTGTTACTGCATTCAGCAACAGTTTGCAGCTGCAAGGTTTTTGATAGCACACTTTTTAAAATTAAACTTGTAAAGCAAGTTAGCACCATCCTGCATAAATATGAGTGAGTATAAGCTACATTCCATGCAATTTATATTATGTATCCCCGCATGGTTCAAATACGCTAGTCAACATTCTTTTTTTTGAGAGACATTCGATTTTGGTCTGAAGTTCGCAGGGCGACGAGAGCCACCCATTACGATCGACACAGTCTATCTCATTAGCTTTATCTCACGGAAATAGATACCTAGCATTCTTAGTTACATTATATAAGTAATATAAAATGACATATGAACGTTGTATAGGATACTTTAAATTTTAAGATTGACCTAACAAGCGCCGACTTGTGGTTAATTGAAATTTGTAAACCTTAAAACGCAGCTCGGTTCCCTTAATTACAATAGATGGAATAAAGTTTTTCTGATTTCGGCTCTTGGGACGGCAGTTTCCGCCACTCAGAAGTGCATACGATTGCTTTCATGCAGTGAACGCTTCGAACAACGTTGCGTGAAGCAAGCCAGTAGTTAGTAGAGACTAGTGCAGTCTTGGTCAAATTTATGTGTATAACATTCTGTACCTGTACCTAAGTGTAACACTCTGCTCTAGGTATTTATGATCAGCAGAGATAGACACTTCCAGCCATTTGCAATGCAGAGTCAACAGTCAAGGCTAAAAAAAAGGCTGCTGGAAGCCGCAGACCTGCAGTTTCACCTCCTATGGCAGGACTGCCAGAAGCCACACGTTCTCAGCTCTCCGACAGCTACAGCATCAGAATGAAATGTGATGAAGGCAATATAACTATCATTATCATCTAAGGTCCTGAGTGTATGCTGTTCCACGGACTGGGAGTTCTGTCCGTTGAGACTCAGCCTAGAGGGTACGGGTGCCTCGGTAAGAACTGGACCGCCCGTTGCCCGTACTCTGTCTTGTGCGCCCTCTTGGGTTTGCCACTCTTCTTGATGCCGACGTACCAGCCGTGGTGCGCGTACTTACGGGAGAGGTAGTTGTAGAACGCTCCCGACAGGGTCTCTACGAACACGGTGTTTTCTTTGTACTCGTCCGGCTGAAAGTGTACAGTAAAGCAATATAGTCCGGGTATATAAAAATTCATATCGACGTACCTAAGTATAGACCACACGACGCTTCACTGTCTGTTCCCGCCAAGTGGGCCGGTCGGCAAACTGAGGACATTGCGGTAAATATTTTTTATTCCATACAGTATTGCAACCTAATAAAAATAAACTGTTTTGGGGGACGCAAGGAAAGCATCAGTTGGAAAGAAGCTTGCATACATGAGGCACTGCCATTAGTACACCGCAAAATTAATCTTGGCGTCCTAAAATGAAATTATCGAGAACCACAGTTGATATCAAACAACAACTTTGTGTTGCTTGCTGGTAAACCCATTTGTTGCATCACTGATATGAGCTTAATTTTTTATTTAAGGTCGTTCGGTTGCCTGGAAGAGATTTCATCGAAGTTTAATCATTTTATTATGTGGCCCGACTAATTGGGAATTTGAGTGGGCAGTCAAATATCTCGTTTGGTATATCATTAAAGTTTCACAAAATACTGTGATATCGATAGCAACAGCCCCAAGTTTTTTTTTTTTTTCGAAGGACCAGACCTTTAAAATTCTAAAATTAGGGCAAAAGCAAATCTAGTTAGGTGCATCTACTCTATGCTAGATAATAAATGATCGTCATTAAAATGATCGATGATTAAAATATACAGTAGATACCGTAGATTTAATGTCTATATGTACTGTGAAATAACGGGAGCGATTGGACTAATCGAATGGAAAATACTGTACACTTGAGTGTATTTTACACTGTATCTCACCCATAAACTGGGGCAAATCATACCGCAAAATATCTTTCATATTTCACAAACAAACGAGCTATCCGCACCAGCCGTCGCCTGGCTCCTCAAGGCTCATCACGCCTCATTGTTCCATTGTTTGCAAGTGTTAGTCTATGCAAGTTAAGGCAATTCTGCAGCTATTAACATCTTGCCGCCGATTGTGTAAGTTAAAGTAATTTTATAAGTTATCTCAATGACCTGAGCAACTATTGTTAAAAGTCATGCACATTAAAACGTAATGAAATCTTAAGGAATAATTCATATTGTAGTCACTCAGAAAATTGTATCATTTTCTTACGGACTGTAGAAAACGTAAAATATCTATGAGTAACTATGTTGCTGCTCTTCGGACCTTCCTCCATTCTACATGTTTGAAAATAATTATGTTGAGGCTTTGAGTAACAGGATGTTGTACTTCTACTACTAGTAGTAATATAGACTGTATCTTTGGCACAATCTATGGAAGAACTACTTACCTCTGTCTTATGTAATGTGATGAAATAATTTATTTCTCCAACGCGTGGAGGTCACCAGGAGGTGTTCGTTTGTTTTTAATACTAGCTAGTAGCTACAACTGGTGCGACGCTTATGTCATAAAATATAGAGGGGCAATCAGACCATGCTTGCATATGGAGGTACAGTGGGGCTCTTAGAACAGGAGACTCTCAAATCAATCGTCTTGGTTTCGGGCGTACTCTTAGACAGTCTCAGTTTGGAGATGACCAGATGTACAAAATATTCATTTCCGTCACGTTAGTAAAAAAAACTTCCTTTGTCTAACATCGCATGAATTTGTGAAGTTAGACAGTTGAGTGCAGTACCAAGTGGGTTTGACTTCACATTTTTTTTCTGGTCATTCATTGGGGCTTCAGCCATAACAATTCATGGCAGAACACACCTAGTGTGGTATAATTGTATGATAAGGCTATTACTTGCAATTTAATCTGATAGGCTTATTGATATTCTGTAATGAAAAGATTATTTAACTTGTACTGTAATATTATTATTGTATGAATACCTTCCTACGGAGAGATATGAACGTTTTTGTTTTGTTTGTTTATCTCCCTCTCAGTAAGTTTCTTAGTATTAGGTGCCTCGTTTCATATATTTCTCTGTTTCCGGAGTCTCTGTTTCCGGAGTCTCTGTTGGAGGAAGTCTGCAGTTCCGTACAACATATTTCACGCTAAGTATTAACTTCCCGTAATTAGACAAGGATTGTTGTATGTGGCACACTTGTGTGCGAAATACTCTTAAGCCCATACTTCATATGAAAAACCCTTAACGGACTTTGCAGAGTCACGGAGCAGACCTTCTTTGCGGTAAAATACAAGCTAAAGATCCATATAGCACAATTCGTATCACTGCTAATTCTAGAACAGATGATGAAAAGGATATCGTTGAGATCAATCAGAATAATCAATCATTCGCGTCTATGCTTATGTACAAGATTCCAAAAGGATTACATAAAAACTGTGAAACCATTTATAGGTTTCACAGATCAATGGAAACAACTTTTTCTCTCTAAAACAAGAGAAGATATAAGGTTATTCATTCCTTTGCCATCAAGCAGCCATCTTGCATAACTGTACCTAGTCTAAGTAAATAAAAGTACCGTACTAGCCATATCATCCTATTTGGGCGTTACTATGTATTGTGTTAGAGACCTCCCAGCCTATAGTCACTCATCTCATTGGTGTCGATCTCACTTATGTGAGCAGCTTCTCTTACCTGGGAAATAAAATCGTCAATGAATTTCTTGATAATTAGAAACCAGAGAAAGAAACACGATAGCTCCACCCAGCACCTCTTTGGATGCCAAGTAAACGGAAAGACTTAGTGCGTCTCGAAGCCATCCAGAGATCGTTCACTGCCAAAATCCGAGGCATGAAAGATTTAAACTATCACGAAAGACTGGCTCAACTTCAAATGTACTCAATTCAAAGGAGATTCGAGCGCTTTACGATCATATATGTTT
>LQNS02277717.1:1728960-1748843 GCA_001587735.2 Parhyale hawaiensis | reverse complement strand
CGATACTAGAAGTAAAATAAGGTATAACAAGTGAGAAAAACTGCAGTTTCTTTGGATCAAGAAGCATGAGCAACGAAGTTCTGCGGAACATGTGCGTGGTAGTCTGGACGGGACTTTGTATAGCGGAAGAGCAGCTGCCCGTCGCTAGTGTGTCACCTACAGTCGTTCCGATGCACAACAAAGATTTCTGAGTGAGTTGCGCGTTGCTCGTACGAATGCCTAGTGTGTCCCCTGCATAACACCTTGCTCAAGGTAATCCGTAATGGTGCTGGCTTCAAGCTATCTAAAGAGGTTTTACCAACTAACAACTTTCGTCGCCGCTACGAGCCTATCGACGACAGAACTGCTGCTATCGGCGATGCGGTGTCGGTCCCAGCGCCGATGTCGTTGTTCCAAGCAACAACTCTCCTTGTCAGATTTTCGCTGTCGCTACGAACAACAGCAACAACACAAGATGGCGATTGAATCTGTTTCTTCATCGAAAATTTTATTCAAATTATAGCAGTTACATTGATTTTCAGTACTTGACAACTATTTTATGAGTTATTTAGTGATAGCAAATGAGTTTTTATTCCGGTATTTCATCGTATTGCATGCTGATTGCAAAATTTTAGGTGTTGCCTGTGTTCCGCTATCTAGCTGTGCTGCTGCAAAGACTAGGAACTGATCGAACTTACAAACGCTGCGGTTTTAGCGGCCCTCTGCGCAGCGGTTTTCCGTCGCTCTGATACGATTTTGGACAAATCTTGAGCTGTTCGCATTTCCGCAGTTTTCAAATGATTTTAACGGTTGTAATCCATTCAGGAACTGCCTGTTTGAAAATTGAAACAGACATATTTGCCTTAGCTTTTGTATGGATGCTAAATATCCATTTAGGAGTTGTGTGTCGGCAGCAAGTAAGATGTGATGCAGTATTTTCTTTCATTGCTGCTTGGAAATGAGGTCTGAGGTGAGCCTCCCTCAATAATTCTCAGTGTTGATATAGGCAGGTAAATTAGGGCCCACCCCTGCTCAGGTATTTCTAGTGTGATGATGTGCAGGAATAAGCTATAAACCACACTGCACAGCAGCCTAGTATCAGTTGGCTAGGCCTACCTAATGAGTTTTTACTCCATATGTGACTAGAAATTTCAGCTTTAACTTATATACTTGTAAATTAGCCGAAGTTAGAGGGAAAATATGCTAAATCAGGGCTTTGCGGAGCTAAAAAAAATCTGAAAAAATAAACGCCTCTCTGTAACTTCACAGGAAGTAGGCAGTTGTAGGCTAACTAGCCATATTCATCGGTTATCAATAATTAACTAGGCTAAGCTAGCTATCAAATGCACAGGCCAGGCCTACCTTACCCATCAGCTTAAAAAAACAAATCGGCGATTGTTTACGTAGGCTAGCAGGCGCTATGAACAACGCGCTGCGAAACTGCGTGGGAAGCAAAAAGTTGGTTGGCGTTGTATCTGACGACAACGTTTGTTGGCGCTGGAGCTGACGAAAGTTGCTAGTGGGCAGCCGGCTTTACACGTACAGCCGATGGCAGCGCATACTGTTACCAAGCAGGGGCCGAACAATGGGCCGAAATGCAGTGCTGCTTGTTATGATGGTATAATCCGGCCTTCGTGTCTATAAATGTGACTTCAGTGTTGAATTGTGCTCGTGCTCTTGTACCATGTCCCTATGTGTACCTAAAAGAGTGTATTTATTGATATACCTAGTCTTTGAATGAGGTAAAATAATATTCCTTCTCAAGGGCACGCACTGGGCCACACGCCGTACAAGGTTGATTACTTCGAGGCGCCCATCCTCTGTCATGAGGACTTGCGCACGAGGAGAATCCACAGGTGACCCTGACTTTACTAAGGCCATCTGGACATCTTTCTTTCGTGCCCACTTTGCGTCCCTCCCTTCTCATACTTCTGCGAAAGATACTTCTATTTATTCTTTTATTTGTTTTTTTTTTGCTGCTTTCATTAGGGTTTGACCTGGTGTACGGGAACACATTCGTGCATGAGTTCTACGTTCCTATCGAGACTCAAGATGTTTCTTGTTTTTCCATAAAAGACTTTTGCAGTGGCTAAAGAGGCTCGGTTCAACACTCAATTATGCTAACAAAACAAACCACTGCTCACTGTGAGAAAGTTATCCTAAACTACTAAAATTAGGACCATTGGGTTTCAATGGGTAAATTGTGGTGCCAAGTTTGCTGCTAGGAGCCAGGGTAAAGGTACACCTACTGTGTGGTGCGCCGACGTATGGGACCTGAAAGCCCTCTGCTCGGTACGGCCCAAAGTACTCTAAACAGTTTAGTGTACTGTGGTACAGCTACTGTAGCAGCGTAACTGTCCACTCACTGCCACAGCGCGGCCGCTGACAGCGTATCTGACGGAACGACCTCCGCCAGGTCGCACCCAAGGCGTCTGTGCCGTCAAGCCATGGAAGACAAGCTTGTCAAAACCGCATGAGCTCTGGAGAGGCGCCATGGAAGGTCACGGCAATGCCAAGTTAAGCTAAGCCAAATAGCTTGGCTTTTCGGGAACTACGTTCAGGCGTGTAGGATTCACCTCGTTGGATCGAGTTTCATGTTCTACCCTTATTCGGTTAACCTGCACACTTAGGAAAACTAAATCTCTTCAGTAAAATGGAGTATCCAGTAGTGCAGTTGCTTCCTACAAATGCAAGACGATCTCAGATGTCCAGAGAAGTTAGTCCTTTTGGGCTTAGCTTAGCTCGCTATTAGCATGCCGGTCGATGTCGCTTATATTTCGAATTGTTGAAATTTTGTTCTCGTAAGAAGCAACAGCAAAAAAATTACAGGGTGGAGTAAAGTTTAAGTTATTAATGTATCGCACTACTATCAAGTAACACCGTAAGTCCTCGCGTGTTTCTGTTAGACTAAATAAAAATCGTTTGAACTTTCGACAGTCGAGGGGATGATCTGCCGGGTGTCGTGCGCTTGCGCAGTGGCACCCAAAACGCGTATTCTGTCAAGCCCAACTTATGAAATACTTCGACCGTACTAGAGCTACAGAAGTGGGGGCACCTCCAGCCACAGTTCCAGCACTCACCTCCCCGTATAGCCTCCCTCTCCTGGACATGGCAAGGAAGAGGCCCGAATCCACTCCTTTGAGCTGCACCTCTCCCTTCCCCACCGCTCTGACGTCAAGAATGGCTGTGGAATGAGTACATACATTTAATCTTCTCCTATCAAAAACATATGAAATTATATATACGTGGGTTTCAAAAAGCCTAAAAGTCTAAAAGTTAGAATGTCGGGAGGTAAGAGAGGTTCGAAGCCGAAATACCAACGGGTGAATTAAACGTAAAGTACAGCGGCGTTGCGAAGGCCTTAGCACGAGCGAAATCTTTCAAAAATAATATTCTTACGGACACGTTTCTTGGCTACTCGGTAAGACGTGAGCTGGAGCTCGTCCTTCTCATTGATTTATTAGTACAGCTAAGAAGTTCATAGAATACGTCCTTAAAACTTCAATACTATTCACTCTTCATGGTCTTGAATATTTTCAAGAGTGCTAAGGTTAACTTAATGCGTTGAAAGATTAAAGGCTGCACGCGGTCAGAGGAAAAAAAAAAGCTGTACTAACTCTCACTTAATTGATTGGAACACTGCAAAACCAAAGGAAAAATTGCAAGAGTCACAATTCATAAGCCTTTTGGCATCGCATTCCATTACGGCATTGTGGTTACCCGATGGACTTTCCAGCTAACCTCGTTTCCATTTCTTGGCCGAATTTATTAAGAAAAGCTTTAAGCGGAATTTCGACTGGCTTTTTGGGAATAAGAAAATCGAATAGCTGGTCGTCAAAGTCAAGAAAACATATAAAATTATATATACGTATCTTTGAAAAAGCCTAAAAATATAAAAGCTAAGGCAGACCTTGGCGAATTAGCACATACAGTAATCATTTATGTTCAATGAGAATTTTTAGAACCGGTAGTACCATCTAGAAAATGGAAAGTCTGTATTCATAGGTTAAATACATCTTCGTTGATTTCAGCCAAAACAGTCAACCAGCTTTGACTTTTCCAAGGAACAGCATTGCATGAAATCTTTCAATAAAATCAGCGATTCTCCAAAGCAGAACTTGCCTTACCGTTACCATCTATCCAAGCTGCGAGATACAGCAAACTAATCACCGGCTATTTCCAAGTCAGAATGATGTCATGCTCCTAAGATCTGTCAGCAGCAAGGACAGGTTCTGGTTAATCCTTAGGGGGAGTATATTGGAGAAATGATAACATTATTGCACAGGTCCAACATGGCTGACAGTTAGTAGAATTAAGATGGGTCTTAAAAAAATGGGGCCAGTGCTTCGCAAATACGACCCCGTTACACACGTACCATATAAGTTGTAATGCTCCCTAGTGCCCCTCACTCTGGTGTCGGGTTGGATGGTGAGGTTGTATCCGGTCATGCAGAAGAGCTGCTTCCTTATGCTCAGCTGAGGCTGTCGTAGAGCTTCTCGCAGGGACACCCTCAGTAAGCACTCACTGCAAGGTATCAGTGAAGTGTTAACTTCGCTTAACTTTGCGACACCTTAGAATATTCAATTACTTTATAAAGCCAAAAGAGCACGGGCATAGCAATATTATAGCCGCGAACGAGTTACGATATAATGCAGTAATATATGTGGGATGAACCATAGGTGAAAGAATTCGGTTGGTTTGTTTTATCCACCCTGCGTGTTATGAGGAGTTGGTCTCCAAGTGGACTTCTCAGAGTACCTCAACCTTAGGTGATAAGAACATCCATCTCTTCGTTCCCACTTTGGCACCTTCCTACCTATCATACTGACAGTCTGTGTTCTGGTATTTCTCTTCTTCTCTGCCTCGCGTGTGCCATGCATTATCATCCCCAAAGCCTGCATCTCTCCCATTTTTAATGATGCAAAACATGTCTCTTTCATTCCCTCTGCTGGAACGTATGCATAGCATATAAGTGTTTAATGAGACTTAAATTTTTTAAATGTTTTACCCAATTTTCATAATTTTTTACATTGGTGAGAGTAAAGAATTCAGAATACAGCAGATATGCCTGGTCTGCCGTCCAAGAAGTAATATTCTCACGAGAGTGGGCTCCTCACAGCCAAACTGGCCCTGTCTCGAGAAGGCCATTATTCAAGAGATTAGGGGAAAGTATCCCCAAAATAGCTGCCGCTGCGGTAAACAAAATTCATTGAGTAAACAATCTCGTTAACTTGCTGGCAGCGGAGGAGAGCTAGCCAGAGTTTTATGCTGCGCCATAAACCTCGACTTCTGTGGCCGCCGAGCCGTCGCTCCGAGGGATTTCTTAGTGTCAAGAGTTGTCGAAATTTGGCTTTGATCTTGCCTGTGTAGTTGAGGTCGGCCTGCTGGCGACGCTGCGTGGTACGGATTGCTAGTTTGGGCCACGGACTTTTTGTGCTCTGAACGGACGCACGGTATGAGATTAAAACGAAACTTTTGTTGATATTCCATCTCTACATATTAAAGCATACTCTGCATTATGAAGATTATGATTCTATAAACTATACATCCGTGAGAAATAGTGGGTACAATCGGACTAGTATAATATTACTGAGCTGTGGCTCGGAGCAGTACGTAGTGGCGGCGCTGCACGATTTCATACAAAGAATTATTTAATATTTTCGGACTGGAGGATAACCTCAGACATTAGATTTATTAATTAAACAAGCTTACAATTTTCACAAACAATGGAAGGAAAAGGCCAGCTGTATCGAATAACATGGTAATATTAAGTGGAAAAGTAGCGGGCGCCGCAGTTCCGAATCAAGTTCCTCCATCAGCACGAGCCACCACGAGTCGGCCTTCAACATGAGGCAACTTATCTTAAGCTCAATAGCTTTTATCTTAGTTTGACTTTGGAACGTCAGCCGCTCCACGTCCGATGTGCTGTTTCCAGTTGAATGTGCATGTTCGATTGGGCTGAAACTAAGCTTTTGAAGCTTAGCTTGTCTGTAACTCCGGTCAGAAGTTTTGACATTGCCACTTGCAGTCGTGTTGCAAGTATTATAAGCAACGCGGTGAAAACTCCATTATATAGAGAAAGATCGAGCTTCTGCAAGTCTCAAAGCTAACCGATTAAGCGTCAATGTTTGAAGCTCAAATCACCGGATCGAAATCAGCGCATTTGTCTATAATTTTGGAGAAGTCAAGCCTCGAGTGTTTAATTTCAGCGTCCAATCAATCATGTCCTTTGACTCCTGCTGCTGGTTTATTTCATACTTTCATTTTCGTTCTGGTCTGCATTTCCCTCCCGCAGTGATCATCCGCATATGGACTCAACATATCGCCTAGTCTGCGGTATTTTTCTCCTCACTTCCTTCCCTGGGGGTCACTGGTGCCGTGTATAGGGAGGCTACCATCGCTGTACATCGGTAACTGATCTGAAAAGCATCAATCCGAGGGTGCTAGATCAGGCGAATATGGTGTGTTAGTTAAGACAGACAGATATACTTTCCAACTTCAGCGAAAGTTTATGCTCTTGGATTAATCCCATAAGTACCCGCGTATCTCACATACGACATCACAGAAAGTGCCATTCGTACGAGAAGTCTGCATTGTACAGACGATTCTTCAAAGAGTTAATACGTCAAGTAGATATTTATGTGTAGCGCAGTAATTATTTATCATGCAGAACTTAAGCTTACTAAGTTACTAGAGGGCCCAGCCGTCAAAAATTACGGCAGTGATTTGTGATGAAGCTTTTTTGTTTTTCCGGTTTGAACTACAGGTTTTACTGTTAAATAGGTCTCATCCCTGCAGGCCTGAACTTCCATTAATGAAATGCAAGTTTTACAGCCATGAGTTTTCCGTGAGCAAATTATCCCTTCTGCGAGATAAGGCCCGAACATCAATTTGAAATTAGCCAAACATTGAGCAGCAATGAGAAAATATAGTTCAGTCAAAAGAATTCCCCGAGAATAATCTGGTCTAACGGTAAACTGGATACCAAGCGAGAGGTAAACCTCAAGCGTCGAAATTTGGCTGCTATGTAAACTAGAGTACTCTGAGAGCGCATACCTCCGCTAAGCGAGGACGGGAGCAAAAAATTCAAATTGGCTCTGAAACCATAATTTTCTTTGTATAAACTCCAAAATCAAATCATTTGTGCCTTTTGATAGTAATAACATTTTGTGCAATTTTCTTGAAGATCCGTTCGTAACTGTTTGAGTTATACTGCTAACAAACGTTATGACAAACATGAGTCAAACATACAAACGAACAAACCGATCTGCACCAAAAGTTAATCATTTATGTCTGTCAACATTACTAACAACCTCGATGAATTTCATAAAGATCCATTCATTATTTTTTGAGTTATTGTGCTAAAATGCATAAAATTAAAAATAGTGATAAACGAACGAACGAACAAACGGATCATTACCAAAACTTGATCATCTACTCTTTGTTATGTACCTGATAACTCATGTTAATTTCATAAAAATCCATCCATAACTTTTTGAGTTATGGCATTGAGAAAAATGAGGAAGAAAAACAAACAAACAAACGGATGGACATATCTTCACCCCAAAAGTTAATCATCTGTTCCTCCTAACATACCTAATAATCCCTGTAAATTTCGTCCAAATCGGTTCAGAACTTTTTGAGTTATCTTGGTGACAGACAAACACGACGAAAACATAACCTCTTTGGCGGAGGTAATGAATTCAATATGAAAAGGTGTCTAGTCAGTGTGAAGTTTCAACTGCCTCGAAGAGATTCAAGAAAGAAAGCATAAGCGAAAGTGAGTACCAAAGCTCCAACCAAGACTGACATGTTCGAACTGCTAAGAAGGAATTCAGCAAATAAGATATCTTGGCTATGCCCGATAGGATTAAACCCAATCAAAGATAGCGCTTTTCATCTATCACGCTCAGGAGAAGAAGAATCATTGTCATATCAAAAAGTACCAAGCTAGTTTCGAAAGTGAAGCGAGATTCAGAAAATTCAGCATTTCCACTGTAGATCATAATATTTCAGAAGCTATAATTGTCTCCGTTGCTCCAAGAGCTGAGACTGTATGGTATCTCAGCTTGTGTTTCAGTGCATGAATTTTCTCCTACTAAACTCTGAACAGCGTGACGGAGAGACGGACCAACGTTGGAGCGAGCAAGCAAGGGGCCAAGCGACCAGCTACTGTGTTTTATTATATAGTGGATCATAACTTATTTTTATACGTAGCGAATCTGTTGCAGTGCAATATCCTTACAGAAACTGTAAAAGTTGAATTTTACTGAAAAACGAATAGTCAAATTACAGGAGACTTTCTCATCACTCGAAATAGCGGTCAGAGGGCGCTATTTTGGGGCAACTACCAGTCAAGTTGTCGGGTAATTTGACAGATAGTCTGGCAGGAGTTTGTTTACAGAGCGCAATCGAGGAGAGAGGTGCGTATGTCCGTGTGGCACCGCGAGCGGCGACTTCTCCACGCCACGTAAACAGTCTCAATATAGGCCCTGGTTTTCTTGCTCAGGCTTCTCTTCAGTTCCCTTCATTTCTGCCTTGCCCCGAAGCGCCCTTCTTTTATTCTCGCTCTCTTTACCTTTCATATGATTTTGCACATGCGTCACTTCTTTTAACTCCTCTCTTCTTTTCCATGTTTGAGTTTTCGTTCTTTCTCCCGTATTTTACTAGATTAGATTATATAGCTGACAGTAGACCAATCAATAGACCATTCTCAGAGATTAGCCAACTGCGAACCTGCTTGTATCCGATCAGCATAGTTATTGAGTTCTCAGAGTATTTCATTAGATACTCGAAACTCTATACTTAGTATGAGATGAAATCTCGAATATAATCTCCCCCCCCCCCCAGCCCACGCTGGGGTGAGGACAATGTTATTCTCTCATGATCGTGAGCGACGGTGAGTCCAGGATGCTGGTGTGCAGGGGCGCCAACAGTGGCGAGAGGAAATAAAGCACGTGTGTATTCACCTTTAGAGCTGGTACTGCACTCGGCGACAAGAAGGTTTAATAGGTTAAAACTCCTTGCTTGGCCACAAAGTAACCAGGCAGTACCTAACAATTATATTGTTAGCCTACTGTTTGGGATTAACCCTATGCCAAGAAAGGGTGACAAACACGTCCATCTCTTGAATTATTCAAAAGGACATTAGTTTACTCCGATTCTTGATAATGTCCTCAAACATTCATCGTCCAACAAGAAGCTAGACAAAAATCATAAAACTATATCTTTGTAGATTTCTGTTTGTTGTTTCACAAGATAATCAGTATATTTTAGTTTATCTTGAAATCTCAACTTCTCCTATTACTTTTAAAGAAAATAGTTCTGTTGTAAGGTAGGCTCTAGCATTTTGTTGTACCATCTCCTCATTAGACTGAAACATCGACTTAATGTAGAGCTAAATACAGTTAATGTTTACTTCAAGTCATATGAAAATTTGACGATTTCGTTGACTTATTTACGTGAAAATGGGGCATTTTAATACTCTTTTTCACGCATGCATTTTCCATTGCAATTGCATCGTTTTCGAGATATAAGAGGTTGAAGCCAACTTGAATGTACCGGAAGGAATAACATTAAATATTCGTGACTACAGTGACTACGGCTACAAATTTAACCTACCCCAAACAACCTATAAACAAGGTTTTCCATTACACGGTGCGAGTGTGGTTATTTCGCTCATAGAACAACAATCGCAACTTTAAAGTCAAATGTCAAGAAAATTAAACATTTGCGACGAAAAAGTTATTCCTGAAGAAGTCTTAAAATGCCTCATTTTACTTAAATAAAAAAAAAAAATCGTACAAATTTCGGGTTGACTTACAGTAAACATTGTCCTAGAATAATTGACGCTAGGGACGACGTACATATAATTTACAAGCATTATATTTTTTCTTTTTCTTCGTATTATTTGTGTACACTCAAATGATACAACCAATCACTTGATCTGATACGTTGAAGATATTCTGGTCATTTCAGAATACAAGTGTAGCTATTCTCTCGACATGCTAGTGATATACGTATGTGCACGTTGAAAAACTACCGTTCACCAATAAGATAGAGTCCCAACAAAAATATTGAAGAATTCAAGTTCTCTGACTTGGCGGCAAGTTCTCTTAATTTTGGATGGTCAAATTTTTAACTAGAGAGCACTCTGAGAGCGCATGCCTCCGCCAAGCAATATTACTGTAACGAAAAATTCAAATTTATTCTACAACCACGATTTTCTTTGTATCAACACCAAAATCTAATCATTTGTGCCTTTTGATAGTATTAGCCATTCCTGTAATTTTCATAAAGATTCGTTCATGACTTTTCGAGTTATGCTACTAACAAACTGTATGACCAGCATAAGTCAAATAGACAAGCAGATCAACCGATCATCACCAAAATTTTTAATCATTTATGTCATTTAACATTACTAACAACTCCCGTAAATTTCATAAAGGTCCATCCACAACTTTTTGAGTTATTGGGCTAACAATCATAAAATCAAGCATAGCGACAAACAAGCGAGCTGAGAGATCATCCCTAAAATTTAGCCATTTACTCTTCGTAATAAAGCTAACAACTCATGTAAATTTCAAGAAAATCGGTCCATAACTTTTCAAGTTATGGCCTTAAGAAAAAATAGGCGGATAGACGAACAAAAAGACAGATGAACGTATTTTCACTAAAATTTAATCATCTGTTGATGTTAACATGCCTGAAAATCCCTGTAAATTTCTCAAAGATCTGTTCTGTACTTTTTGAGTAATCTTGGTGACAAAGAGACAGACAAGCAGGCAGACAGATATACACGACAAAAACATAACCTCCTTGGCGGAGGTAATTATTGAATTATGTTCTGTATTGTCTTCATAGTATCAAGGTAAATAAGATAATTTAGAACAATACCTGCTGGCAGCTGGTGTTTGTATTCTCTGCGTCTCCCGAAGTCGTCCGTCGTTGCGCACGGGCATCAGACCTGGCGGGAAGGGTACCTCCTCGCCGGTGTCGGAGTCGGAGGAGCTCTCCTGTGGACACACCCAGTGTACGCAGCTCCGTAGGGACTCGCAGTCCATAGCTTCTGGAACCTAGTTTCTTCTATTCGATTAATACTTTTCTTTGGCCCCAAGGTAGCTACAGTGTAGTACTAGGCTAAGTTGTCGGATGGAAGTACTAACTCACTTGAGATGGGAATGTTCAACCTTATGACGAACGTAGCAGCTATGAGAGATGTTAAATAACTTTGTAGAAAGAGTCGCTCAATAATTATTGTTCTGAGACAATTTTTTATTTTTTTGTAAGCCAGGATCTGCGTCTCTCCGCCGAGGGGAACTTTATTATTTTCAGTATAGAAGCGTATGTGAATTCAGACTTTCACTTATTGTCAAGACGAATTTAGCATTCCTGTTAATTTCTCGCATCAGGGTTAAGTTTCTCATTGAGAAAATTTTTCATATGAACAGGGTAAAGTACGGTGGTTCAAATGTTAATACACAATGAATAGTGTAAACAGTTAATGCACATTCCAATCCTTACTACTATGTAGTTTCATGTTCACTTGCAAACTGCATTGCAGTTTGAAACTATGCGTCGGTAGCTGTTTACGAAAATGCCTGGAGATATCTCTTCAATTTTCACCAATTTCACAACTCGATAATGAAAGTCTTCCAGTATTTTAAATCAATTTTAAAAACTTTGGCAAGAGATTCTGTAGTCCACAATTACGCACTTATATTTTTTAGTTAGGGTTTTTTCAACGGTTAAAATTTCTCAGAAGAATTACAATTTTTGGTGAATTACCATGAATTTTCTCTCTTTTTCTACTAATTTACTCTCTTTTTCTATCAATTTTGTACTGTCGCTGTACGAAATGCATGCACTTCGTTGGTCAATATCTGCAGCTGCTGATATTTTCAGTACAGCATTAAACCGCACCCAACACTTTAGCACTACACCTGATGCATGTCTTGTATTGCTGATTTCCACTCATAATGCACTGAAAAATTCTGCAGTTGTTAAGCTCAACAAATGCGTCAGTAATAGCTATGTCGCAGTCATGGAAACTGTCACACAACAAACTGATGATCGTTTTTCTAGTTGTGTTTTGCACTCAAAATCGCTTAAACCAAAGTTCATACTGTGAAACTTTTACTCTTAATTCCTAAAACAACCTTCAATGGTAACACTTCAACACCCGAAAATACCCTATTTTGAGAAGTTTTTTAGTAACAGAGTTGGCACTTATGAGTCTGTGTAGCGTAGAATTACTTCAGTGAATGGGCTTTTATAACTATCAAAACACTTCAATACATATGACCTTGTCAATGTGTACGGTACTGTCATTCAATTAATGCTAAAATACAAAAAAACTGCCATGACCTAGCATTGCATATTTTAAAATTGTGCTCGTCCATCGTCCTGAATCACATGACAATGACCCTTGATCTCCTTTTAGACGGAAGTCTTGCAGGGGTCGCAATAATGAAGCAAGCACACCGCATCACTATCAGTCATGTCAAAAATTGGTCACAAAAACGAACAAATCACTGGAAAATTACCGCAAGGTGACCACAAAAAAGACATTTTTGGGCTAGCAACGATGCACGATCCTTCATTTAAAAAATGCCAAGGTCTCTCAAAAGAATGGAACAAAGGAAAAAAATTGCGGACGAATTTCAAAGACATATACACAAACCGAAATTAAAAGGTAAAATGAAAAGTAAACCTAGAAATTCTATAGTTAAGAGCCAAATCTCTTATGAACATGCGGGAAATCCCAAGGAGGTCTGCCGTATTACATGAAATAGCTGCAGGTTGGCTTCTTCGTCATCTGGCGCTGAAGCTCAACAGGAATAGTTACATCTGCTCATATCAATGAAATAAATTGTATACGAGTCATGCTATACTCTAACATGGCATGTTACGTTAGTTACAATATTGCATGCATTATTCTCTAAAAACGATAACTTTAGTTTTCTATATGTTTAAATTTTGTCGTAGCGTTGAAGTGAGTTACTCCGGTGATTAAATAAAAAAATTAAGTCTGCCTCGTGATGCTATAGGCTTGTAATCAACGAACACTTCAATTCGAAGTTTTAGCATTTCCCACGGCGGTTATCTGCAGTTCGAAAGACTAAAATCATTTAGTAAATTAGAAATAAGCTACTCAAAAACCGTTCAAATGGTTTCTATGTTATGTATTTTGTGTGATATATAAATGTACTGTGAGCAAAGTGCTCTCACTTACTATATGAAAAAATTGTGGATAAACAAATCAAAGTAATACTAATTGTTATCTATATCGCTGCTGAGATCTTAAAGAGAGCCAAGGGAGAGCAGAGAGCCTGTACGTGTAAGAGAGAAGAGAAGACTATGTTACTACAGACAGCTGACCCAAATATTACCGCCGGTGCCAAGTCATAAAAATAACTTACGCCATTCATATTGCACGCTAATCAGCCCATAACCCGCTGCTAATTTCATCATTGGTGTTGCAAGGAAAATAATGGAGCATCGGCAGTGTGTGTTCTTCCGCATTCTTATTACTGCGGAGGCCGTGTTATCTTAACAGAATTAATAGGTGCTAACTTTAGTAAGGTTGCCTTGTTCTCATGCTTAACGCTTGCCTCAGCGTTCACATAGACATGGGCGCCTACTGTATGATGTTTCCACATAGCCATGGGCGCTTATGATGTTTCCACATAGCCATGGGCACTTATGATGTTTCCACATAGCCATGGGCTCCGCTTTATCGAGCATCAAGACGTGTCTCCCAGACGGCGAATAGACTAACCAGTTCGTGACAATGAGTGAAGTATGACTCCTAACCACCGCGTCACTGGGTTATGCTGCTGATGGAATGTTATTTTGTCACAAAAAACTGTATATGATTGGTTGTAGTACAAAATTTTCGCGGTTGACTTTCATGAAGTACTGTGTTTTTCTTGCCAGTCATGGCAGGAACATTACTTTTGTAATGTCATAAGGAAAAGGCGAAAGGCTCTGACATCGACTATCAACGCCGCGGGTTCAAACCTCCCTACCAAGTAGGCAAGCTTTTCACGGTGCTTGAAGCAATCAGTCGGCATCCGGTGTGCGTACTGCTGTGGGTTTACTGACCCTTGCCAGAAATGGGAGGGCTGGGGCGCAGATTGCTGTATGGAGTCTTCCACCACTGGCGCCATAGCTCTAGACATTTGTGATCGACTGCAGCCGTATAATCCTCTGAGGCCTATATTTGCAGCACAAACCAGTACGTGTGGGTTTTTCTGCTAGGGATGTGGTCAAGTTGACTTTAATTACTGGATTCATTTTCGTTATTAGTGGCAGCTTTAGGAGAATATCCTCTGCTACTGGCGGCTCATGGCCACTGAAGTAGAGGTGCTACTTATTTCCCTGCAGGGATATTTGTAATTCTTTATGAACTAGCGGATGACTGCTGGTGTTGCAGCATTGCAGTGTCAGCGGTCGTCCTCTCGTGTAGAACTTGAAATAATCACATCTATACTGGCATGGGACTGGGTAGCATCCCTACTTCAGCGGCAGCGAGCCGCAACTGTCTTCTGCCGTAAAAATCATTGCTTCATCTTCTGAGTAATGTCAAGTAGTTTGCGTACTTCAAATGAGTAAATATTTTCAGTTTGTTAATAAATCTGCGGATATTTGATATGAATGACGTTGTGCAAAGATTGTTGTAGTGACTTTTTGGTTGTTTTTAGTACCAAATAGTGACTTACGAAATAAATAAATTTGAGATTTCGTGAGTGCACAAACACAGGGTCTCTTATTTTTTTTTATTCTCCTTGCTTTGCTTCTCCCTTGTTTGCCACCATAGGCACCGCAAAGCATTTCATCCCCAGAGATTATGACTCCATAATTCTTGTCGTTATCAGAGGCGATGCTTATGCAAGCGAGACTAATTACGTCAGGCAGGTGGCATATCGCAGGTGCCGGGTTATGAGTAATAAACTATATTATTGTAGGCGCTGCATAGCCACTCTTCTCTTCCTCCATCGTGTAGTCACAGCTCTCCCGCGTTCTTAGGCCGAGTACAACTTGTGCAAGTGACTACAGCCGTCGATGGTAAATTTGTCTGCTGTAAGGTGTGATAGTGAATGCACTACATTGCATACATGAATTTCTGTACGATGGAGGCGGGGGGGGGGCTGTGTCGTCTGGACTGGAAGAAGAAATACTGTTGGCGCTGCTAGACAAGCAGTGTAGGTGGGGCGGAATACCGAGCTCAATTATGCATTCCCACGAACAGCTTGATGCGAGGATGTGCAGCCCGCATGCCGGTTATGCTACCGTATCTATGCTACCGAGTGTAAATATATTTCACGACAACGACTGAGCTGCCCATCTCCGCTTCCAGTTGTACGTGCGAATGCAGATGCGGCCTCGGCATAAAGTGTACCTCATGGGAAAGCCACGAAGGTTCGCAGCTAGGGCTTGAAATATGTTGCTGTAGAAAGAGAATGACTAATTTGGAACACACGCTAGTCAATAGAACAAATTCCTCAGCTAATCGTCCGAGCGTTGTGTTGTGAGCCTTCGTAAATGCATCATTGAGTTTGCCAAGAAAAGGTGTAAAAATGTTAACCGTCGGTTCAATTTGCTCTGCAAGCACCGTTAGTTTGGTTTCAGACATCTCTTTAAAATGGAGGAAATTATAACTCAAATTCTTTGCAAGTATGTACTGTTTAAATGGACACATCAACGCATTCGGACGCGGTGATGACGATACTCATTCCTTTGACTAGCGTGTGTACAGGCTCTTAGGAGAACTGCTGTCTGAGAGATATGTAGAATCACTAGCGACCACGGACGCTTTAATGCTCGTTGTATCATGTAGATAAAGTTTGGGAACTTCAGGTGAGGACTTTGCTGCCCATGAAGCTTTATTACCTCCGCCGAGGAAATTGAATTTTTAGTCGGAGTTTCTCCCTCTGGTCTTTGTCTATCACCAAGATAACTTAAAAACTAATAGATATGTTAGGAGGAACAGGATGAGTAACGTTTCGTGAAGATCCGCAGCCGCTCAACCTTTTGTTTGTTTGTTTGTTTATCTACCAGTTTTTTCTTGGGCAATATACTGTAACTTAAACAGTTAGAACGGATTTACGTGAAATTTGCACGAACTGTTATGAACGTCAAGTTGCACAAATGACCTATCTTATTTGGTGGTGATTTGTTCGTCCATGTGCTTATTTTTCAGTTAGTAATTTCGTTTGTCAGAGCACAGCGAAAAAAACTTTGGACGGATCTACAAGAAATTTACAGGAGCTGTTGAGAATATTGCGAGAAACAGTGGATCAAATTTTGGTGATGATTAGAAAGATTTCCTGGATTCGGGACCAATTTCGTTAACGTGCTATGCTTGGTGGAAGTATGCGCTCTCAGAGTGCTTCTCTCTATGTTGTCACTAATGATTAAACTGTCATGTTACCAGTAAAGTCCTACAGGTTATGTTACATAGCAATTTTTAGGACAAATGACAGTGTGTGAGATGCGGTAAAAAACTAGTGCTGGGATGTATTGATACGTGCCAATTACAAGAAGCGTTGCGATGAATTCTATGAAAATGTGTCTGAGCAAGGCTGAATTATTAGAAATACTGTTTCCTGATTTCAGTAACTATCAAAAATATGTAAACAGGCAATATCCGATAAACTAAAAACAAATATGAAACTGAGATGTAAGGCAATGTGGTATCTAAATAGGCGTTGCAGAAGTGAGTTGCTTGTCACTTCCCTACCGCTGCGCCGCTCATCGAACCCTTCGCTATCGCTGACAGCGCACCTTATGATTTACGACGCATGCGCTCGGCTGGCTGCCAGCCCCGACGGTCGTCGCCGAACTTCTCATTAGTGTTGGGCCGCAAATTATTTCTTCTTCTGTCTCAGTTCGTTGCGCTCTCTATTAGTCAAATGAAGACGCACGCCGGTGTCTAAATTCATGAATATTTTTTATTTAATGAAGTCTGCATCTGAATGAGTCCTTGGTAGTAAGGAGTATATAAGCTAATTTTCTACTGATGCCTTAGTTGCATAATAAATGCACAATCCATATAATTACATACAATAATCTAATACTAAAAATGACCGTCGTGTGTTAATATATTTATTTATGCATGTATATTGTTCGTGTCACGCTCTTAACAAAATAGATAGAGAGATATTAGCTTTGACGTTCTTGGGTTCAGTTTATTTATCTGTTTATTACTATCCATTTTCTGTCACGCATTACCACAATAGATAGGCTAAAATTAGGCCACCTTGGAAACTGGTCATCATGCTTGGTTGAAAACTGATAAGTAGAAAATAGGCCCGGCTGCAGTTAATGGCACACGTGCAATATATCTGATTCCGGTCTTTGTTTGACAACGTTGAAGTCCACTCAATGCAGATACATCAGGCACGTGCAGTGAGAATGTGCTCTGGGTAGGCATTGTCAAAATATTATTAGATTAGATAGGCGGCAGTAGACGAACCAATAGGCCCATTCCCATCCGAAACTTACTCCCTGGCCCTCTATGAGCTATTGCCAATATCTGAAAGAGTGTGAAACATTTTAAGGTGTTGTGTTCACTTAAAAATAATATTTGGCTACTTGCAGAGGAAATCTATAGATACTCTCGTCATTGCTGCAAAGAATCTGTTACTTGCTCATAAAAGTCGTAAGATGGATTTTGGCCCAATTTCTTCTTTCTTTTTCAATAAATGCTGAAGTGAGTGATGTAAGTCTTTTAATAGTCATTTTGCTACCGGTGTAACTTTTAATTCTTTTCACTGCAGAAGTCGACCTCTCTAGTAAGTTGTATTAGTTGCAGAAATTTCACGACACTAGGAAACGTACAGTATGTACGAGGCAGCGTTCCGGCGTTTGAAAACCTATTATAACAAAGTTGAAATTGATTTGCCTCCCAGTCACACTGCATTGTAAATATTGCTCAAATTTGCTTCTTAACTTATAATTAGGAAAAAGTTTTCATAGCTCTTTACTAAACATTATCAGCTAATCAAACAATATGAGATGAACTGTAACCTTTTGAAAACGGAAAATCCTACTTTTTTTAAATGTTCGCCCAACTGCACAGAATATTCTATTATCTTTCTTCTTTAAATAAAGTGCCGTTTAGATATCAGCGCAAACACTTTTTTTATATACCAAACCCTTTCACATGTCCTAACAACTTTCGTTCTCTTCTTTCGTTTTGGATCGTTAAGTTCTGGTGCATCTTCAGCTAGCACTGCAGATATCTTCTGACAAATACTTTTTATTGTAATAAAAGGTAAATTAAAAAAAATGAGATCATAGATGTAACTATTCAAAAACTGTCAATAAAACTTGTAGGCGAGACGCCCGAGCGCTGGCACACACTGTCAACTGCACTAAATGCAAGGAGGTTTACTACTCTACATATTAAACCTCCTTGCCCGAAGGCACACTGAATTCTGCCTCTACCGCCCCTTGGTCCTAAACGCTGCGGCTAGCAGGGATGGCACGTGTATCGCACAATAATACCCTAAGCTTCTTCACAGCGATGCTTAGGCGGAGGAAAATGATGCCTACCTGACATACAAAAATGCAATAATATGCATTTTCTACGTTATAAATTTACTAATTAACCGTCATAATTATGTTGTCTCATGAAATGTAACTGCTTGGTTCTTTCCTACAGGGTAGGCACTGCCTACCTTACCTACCCTGACGGCACATGCCTGAGATACGTACAGTTCCTCTAAGCAAACTCTTGCATCGTGATTTGTGGTCTCTTCTGAGGTTTCCTTCATCCGAACTTGAGCTGCACTCAGTTTACATCGATGACTCTTATTGATGACTGCATTAACATCGAAGCATATACGAAGATATTATTGAGCGGTTAGCAGGCAGGTAAAGAACACAAAGATGTCGTGGCAGTAAATAATTTTCTCAAATTGGGGTTCTTCTTTCAACAGAACAACTCTTCATCTTATGAAAAAATTTCCCACTTCCAAGCTGTATGACAACCCTCGAATATCATGGATACAGAGCTCAGTATATATTAAGAGCAATATCGACTGCGCGAAAAAATATTGCTGTTCATCGTACTACTGAAGGGAAACTTCACGGTAGCATCAGCCTCACGGTAGCAGCATGCTTCCGTTCTCAGCACTATATAACATCTTGTATAGCTCGCACGTTTGATGCCCATTCAGGCACTCGAGCTCTTTGCAGGATCTTGGTGAGCTGACTCGGCAGTTGTGTGTGTGCATGCACGGCGCCGTGGCGGAACTGCCTTCCTCAGAGATGAGGGGGGTGGAAGGTGTCGGGTCATTTGCTCCTTTCGTCTAATTGGCGCCATAGTTCTTGGTGACCCGAGATCGACTGCAACTACTCATACTCATCTGGGGCCAGTGGGCCTATACCCGCAGCACAAACCAGTGCATGTGGGTTTCCCAGGTGAGGGTGTGGTCTAAGTTGACATTACCTTTTACCTTTACTTCGGTGTTGTTCAGCCTATCTCGCTTATCTGTATGGTTCCCTAATTCAAATTAGCAGTTGCACAGCATGCTACAGAAGGAAGGTAATAAGAAAATTATAATCACCGAAGACGGCTCATCACAAACTCTTCGCTGTCGTTTCTGACAGTTCGGGCACTCTAGTCTATAATGAAGCCCAGTGTGTATTTATCTGACACGCTTAGAGAAAACGAGCAAAATTTAGACCCGGTTGGAAATTTAGGGGAACTGTCACGCTCCGTGACAACCGATAGACGAAAGTTGGACCAGGCCGCAGGTTACGGCATAAATAAGGAATACTTAATTGAAATCGAATGCATATCTTGCTTCACAAAATTTTCGTTTTAGAAGATGTCAGAAGGACTTTTATTGGCTCTTCTTATTGGTACCGACTTTTTTCCCTGTATATTAAAG